>OY755240.1:2157993-2237993 GCA_963576725.1 Azorinus chamasolen
CGAATTAAACGGTTGTAGAAAGACACTTTGACGTATGTTTTAAATACGACAATGGTCAAGTTTTGAGTAGGTTGAACGTTACACAAAGGCTAAATATCAAAATAAAATGCGTGTGTTCAAGCCCTGATATATAACCATGTCAATACTAGTGGTACTTTGATAGCCATTTTCTATATCCCAGTCGTTTGCGCAAAGCACATGCCCTTATTTAAAATCGTCGTTATACTTTGCACCATTTAAGATCTACAATCTTGAGCTAGAGCAAAGACATGCATTTAATTAAGATCCTAATGTATGCATCATAACATGTATTGATTCTCTTATATTCAATTACTTTCCCGTCTGAAACGTCTGTTTTCTTGATGATATATTAGTTGTAATTATACCCTTATCGGCATATTTGAGCTAAACATTTGTTTCAGCCAAGCTACGCCCCTGCTTAGCGTGCATAATCTCCACATTTACGCAGAAAGATTCATCAACCTAGCCTGTCTTATAATGAAGTTGTTGCAGGATTCTGATGACACACAGTTGCTTCAGTGATATTTAATTTATGAATTAAATGGGTTTTTGGTGATGGTTGCGTCTTGCATGTGGCTTTGCCTGCTTGACTTTACTACTTTTTCATTAATAAATTGTGTTTAAACTAAAACAAAGAGGAGAAGAACTCAATAAGCTTTCAGCTTTCGTTCTAATCATATAATGATACTCTGCGGATATAATGATTAATGTATACTTTTTCAAATAAAATATGTTTAAAGAGGAGGTCCCTACAATGATCGCATATTTTCAATAATATCATAAAACTTGGTATTTGTTATTATGAAGGTTCCCAATTTGAACTTATGTCGAAAAATGCCCATGTGATACAAATAAACCGATTTCATCAATAACTGATAATTTTTGTTCTAAAACACAATACTATCGGCCTTTGCCGTAAATTCTTCCGCGTTTTGCCGATGATCACCCGATCTCTCCATTGTTTACGTAATAGCTTTCTCGGAAGTGGTAGGAGAATCGCGAATAGGGCGAACAGTTACGAAACTAAAACTCAACCCGAATAAAAATGAAACATCGGGGAGTAAAACTGGATTCAGCGATATCAAACACATGTATGTTTTGTCATTATAAACGGTAATTAAATGGGGCTTTTTGTGATAAACTACTTTTCAGCATATAAACAGTTAAGTTTTGTATATCTTAATCGTTTATGAAACGCGTCAAATGTAGGGACGTCCCCTTTAAACTACGTGATATTTTAAGTATTTCTGTTCCCATATCAACAAAGTTGTTATTGGAAATTAAAATCAGAATGATGGACATAAACTCCACATTGTCATCAACTCATAAAAATCTGGCCAATCTAGACTGTTCGACAGACAGACAGACAATAGGTAGGTTATTCACCCTCTGGTGACAAAAATGGGTTCAATTGCAATAAAGTTATCATGAAACTATGAACATAATTAACATAGTACCGTCTTACGGTGTCAAATGCATATTCTAGGTGAACACAGGACAGGATGGTTTCTTTCTGTCATTATTCTTATTACCTGCAATTTGGAATGCTTCGTAAAACAGAACTTTTATCGTGTGTAATGCAGTAACAAAGACTGTTTGATATGCTCATCAACTAATCTATAGAACTCTGTCGTGTGTGCCTGTTCAACTGTCGTTATTTTATCTAAATCTACTTTATACTGCCAATTTTATCGCACATTTAAACTGATATGATGCGGAAGGGATGTTAGGTATGGGATGCTTCACAACAGCTAGGTTCTTGTCTTAATGATATTGATTGTTGCCCTTTGATAATGATATTTGATTAGGTGTTATTTGACCTTTTCATTCTATTATAATGACGACACTCTTTGAAATCATTCACGTAATAACAATACAAAAACTAGTCATGCAGGAAACACCACATACAGAACAAACAGCCGCCCGCACAGCAACACAAGAAAACACAGCAAATTTACATTACTAGCAAACACCTAAAGAAACGCACAAAGACAAAACAAACAAATAATAGGGGGAAGATGGAAGTACCGGAAAACTGTAAATAAACGTATAAGTTTGATCTTAGACACTTGTCACAAAATGTCATATATTTTGTACTGTGATTTTAACTTGTCACAAGTATTAATTTATTCAGTATATTTTCGAACATATTTTGATATAATAAGAAATACTCCTGGTGGAATTGTAGTTTCATATTAGAAATACTGATTGTCCTAGAATATATTTCGGTCGAAATCTGTCCTAGGATAATAGGCGAGTATCCTGAATCGAAATTTCTACTGTGGCATGTTCACAAGGTTATCGACGAATTATTGTACATTCATTATTTCATAAATACGCATGGAGTAAACGGTTACAAGAGGCACAATATTCACATACAATGATCATGCTATTTGACACTCTCGAACATTATCGTTTGCAACTCCCATACAAGACTCCCATCTCTGTACTTTTTGACACTACCGAAACAGACGACACGCCTCTTTACCGTGCGGCATTATCGGACCAGATGTCATGCACTATATGACACTCCCGGACAGGACGCCAGGCCTATTTACTGTTCGACACTCCCAGGCCAGACGCTATGCCTCTTTACTGTTTGACACTTAACATCATGCTTCTTTACTGTTTGGTACTGTCGGACAAGACGCCACTTATTTGCACTGTTTGTCACTCCCAGACCGGACAAATCGGCTCCGACGTCTGAACTGTTTGAACTCATGAGAATATGTCAACATTTATCCTCTATATTTCTATACGGCATAAGATTTGACAAGAAACATCATTGCAGAGTTGATGTCTGATCTAGGTCTACATTCTATGCAATGTAATACGACCTCGTTTCTTAAAAAAATGAATTAGCTTTTATGGAACAATTTGACTCAATCTCACAAATTGTCAGGCGAGTTACGTCGTATATGTGAATTTGATTGGTTCCAAGTTTCTACCATTCTGGTCCTAGCTGAGAACGAAGCATGCGTGAACTTTGTAAAAGGATATTCTTGAATGTCTCGAATTCTTGATACCAACAAATTTCCCCGAAGAATGTCTGACATTAAGACATGAGTTTTCGTTTTATTTGAGTGTGAGGGACCACAATATAGATTTGTATTTGTCAAAACTGTAATACACCTATACTAGACATTATAAATGCTCGCATGAACGAACAAGTAACATGTGATATGGGGCAGTAAAGTCCCACTAACATGACTACTTAAAACAAGTAGAATTCTAGAGTTTAGTCCCCTAACGGTAACGCCAACTATAGGTTAGCACTCCGTCTGTCTGTCCGTCCGTCAGCCAGTATGTCAGTGTGTCACACCTCGGTTTTCCGGACCTTTATCTAAGACTTTGCAGATATTGATGAGATTTGGTATGTACCCTTATTACAATGAGTTACGGTTCTTCTTTGAATTTTGTTACATTACTTCGATTTTTCAGGGAATTGCAGCTGTTTGATTTAGACAATTTCCGGATTTCAGGGTTTCCGGAGTTTTTTCTAAACCCAAGCAGATATTGAAGTAATATTTGGTATTTAGCCTTATTATAATGGGTTACCGATCAAGTTTTACTTTTGTTACGATACATTGATTTTGAACTGAATTAAAGCAGTTGGACTTAGTCAGGATTTTGTTTTGTTTGCCGGAGTTTCTGTCTATACCCTAGCATATATTGAATTGATATTTGGTATCAAGATTTATAATTAGTTACAGATCAAGTTAGAATTGCTATACACTACATTGATTTGTCACAAAATTACAGCAGTTGGAATTAAACTTCAGCCGGTAGGTAACTATGGCATTGCTTTCTATACTCCAGTTACTTGTTAAAAATAGGCGGTATCTTAACCATTTCCCTATTATATATATATATACACAGTACAAGCCACGCGGACTTTTTGTTTTCCGCGGCCCATCGCAATTTTATCCAACGCGGACACGGGTATTTTTGTCCGCGCTGATATGCGGTCTTCCGCAATCGAGCGCGGGTTGTGATGGGTCCGCGCTGGTCCCTCCTCGATCGTTATCACCGCAGGTCGCGGTGGTATCATCGTGGACCACTGTGCAACACTGCGGATCGCGCTGGACCTTACCTGGATTGATATTTATATCCTTTTCATCCTTTTATATCCATTTTCACGACTTATATTTCTCTTTACATGTACATACAAATATATACATCCACATTTTGCAAAATTGATATGAAATGTATGAAATAAAACACTCGAGAAATGGTTCGTTTAGACTAATTCCAAACCGAAACTGTTCTGCATTCGGCAAACACAAATTAATTCATCCATTATTTTTGGCGCGTTTGATTGTACTGGAATATAACCTGTCCATGAATTGTCTGATTCGTTTCTGCATAATATGGGTGCGATATTCTAGTATGCTTTGTATTTCAATTATTTGTTGTTAAATACGTAAGATATTTTATATAGAAACACGGAACACCCGTTAAACACAAAACACACACACAATAAGTTACTAGGTTGTATAACTTGTATCAGGTTTGCATACGTTTGTGCACATTGTTAGTGAATTCATCTTCATTTCGACTCTATGTTTTAGGTTCCAATTCTAATTCCCAATCTATTTTGTTTTCAGTTTCACATCAGTGTAAATTTTAATTATCAGAAATCTACTGGAAACGACCAACAAAACCTATTGATTCTGTTATGAGAATAGTCCTGACTGGTCACCTTATGATTTCTGTATAGATCTACATGTATATAAATATTGTTCTGGCAGACGAAAGAATTGAGGGATTTTATTTACTAATACATCTAATATCAATTCAGCCAGTCGAGTTGTAAAGTTAGAAGTTTTCTCCATTATTTAGTCTTGGTTCGGCAGCTTAAATGTACGTTTTAACCAGTTTAAATAGCCATTCGAATAATACTTGTATGGTTGTTTTATTACCCTTGTACTTAATATTTTACTGTGTACAAATGTACCTGTGTACATGTTTTGTCTTTCTGCTTGATGTACATGTACTGCATGTTTAGGTTCTGCTCAATCGATTCACTGCCATGATGTACCTGCATCCTATGGATTAAAAAAGATAATCCTTTTTTTTTCTAAAAACGTAGATATAGATGTAAACCAGTTTTTGGTTCTGGTTTGATAATGAGATATTGGACGTCTGGTCTAGATCTAAAGTGTTGTTAATGTCATGGCAACCGAATTCTGGGAGTGAAGGGGCATACGAATTAAATTAATCAATGTTATTAAAGAAGCGTATACAGTATGTACATGGTTTATCAAACCACGGACCTCGTACACCCACATTCTTTCGTTAAACGGATATGTCTAAACCAACGTGTCGCCTGCTTAAATTCCATGACCTATTCCTTATTTAGAAATAGATCACAATTTCCCCATTGTAAGTTGTATTTACTATTAAACCCTTCCATGTCAAACTTGAAAACTCTAATGTTTGCAAACAGTTTGGATCCTGATCAGACGCCGCGTCTGATAAGGATCCAAACCATTTGACACTTATATTAAAGTTTCTTAAGACCCATTCCTCCATACATGTAGGCTCAATTTGGATCCAACCCCTTTGAATAAATCTACCGAAAAGGAGCATTAAGTAGATAAAATTATTGTTTTTAGAATTTTGTAATTTGAAACCATTGTGTTAAATAGAGCATATACTCCTATACGTGTAGGAGCAAATGCTCTTTTTATCACATTGGTTTCAACAGGTGACTTTTACAGAGGCGTAGAAAGGAGTATTTATGGAGGAAAGGGTTAAGTAAAAACTATCATAAATTTTTTATAAAGAAAAGTAGATGAAACATGTAAGCAGACAATGATTTGACAGTGACTATTTAGGGGATTATTATGTCATAATGACAGTGAAGGGGTTTATAGCATACAGTACAGATTACAGCAAACACCTCCTTTCAACAACACTTTAAATGAATCCCCAAAACTTACAGTGGAACCTCTCTACATCGATACATGTACAAATAAAATGTCTGTTTTAAGACAGGTGGCAGATTAATGCAGGATAAAAGTACTTTTGTCCTGCATTAAGCGGCCACTTGTATTCAAAAGATCCCAGGTATTCCTTACTGGGTTGTCTCTTGAGAGAGATTTGCCATGAAACTCCGATGAGCAACAACCTCTCTACAACGACAATACAGAAGTTTATATCCCCCAGAGTGTTGCTTTGCAGAGGTTATACTGTAGTTATCATTTATTAATAAATACGTACAGCAAAATATATCTCTCATACATGTACGCCAACTTTCTTTCTTTTTAAAAGCATATTTCTTAATTTAAATGCCAATTTCTAGTTTTAAAGTAAGCCGGTGGTCTAATATTCGATGCGTTAAAAATGTAACTGCCCCTGATAATAACAAAATTACTGCAAAACCTTATAAAACGAACCCTGTGACCATACCGAGAAAATGACCTGATTAGAGAGGTTCTCAAACCGGTATAGCGAAGTAAAATAACAATTAAAAACAGTTGAATTGGCTGTCATTTAAAAAAGGTGGTAACTAAACACAGGATACATGTAGCTCCAATATCGGTTTAGAAAGATTATCGATTAAGGGGCGGCGATTGTAAACAACCATTCTTAAAAATGTTGATTTGACGATCGTTTAAAACAGATGACAGCTAATTGCAGAATTGAAGTAATTTAGAAAGCTCCTACTCTTTCTGCATTACCGATTTCCTGTGTAATCAACCGTCCGTTTTTGGAACAATGTAGGTATTTTCTTTTTTATCCTTTGCGAGCAAGTAGAGCAAGTAAAATAAAATAAAATTTGAAGGGGACAAATGTCAGCCCTATCCTCCCATGCCCAAATAGGAGAACAAATGTCCTAGAGAGAAAATGTCCGTATACCGGAGGGTAGATACAATGTACAACAAGAAGCTGGAATGAATCGGCCTTCAGGAACGCCCTATACATTACCAGCAGAACTTTGGAAAAAAAGATCCCATGATCTGGCCTTTCTTTGAAATGGAAGACATTCTTATTTATGTGTTGGACATGCCTCATATGTCGAATAGGGGTACACTTAAACGCCCTTTACTACAAAAGCTCCTCATCTAAAAGTCCCTCACTACAGAAGCCCCTCGATCAAAAGCCCCTCACTAAAATGGCCAAGGCTTACAAAAGCCCCCACTATTTTTGTTAATTAATCATTATACTCCAAATATTTGGACAAAGTGGACCAAAATCAAAATTACAGCTATCTGGATCTACCCTGTTTGCTGAATGACCAGTTTATAAAGATTCATTAAGTAAGGTAATTAGCACAGTCTATACTTATAAAAGTAAACATTGTAGATCACAAGGAGGAGATTCCTTATATTTATTTCAAACAGGGTAGACCCAAATCAAATCTAAAGCTATATGATCTAGTTCAACCATGTTTGCTTTGTGACAGTTAATACAGATCCAATAGCTATGGATGATGTAATATTAGCCATATTATTCATAAATTATTTCAATATTACCCCAATTAACTTAAACACAAACATTTTCCATTTTCTAATTCCTTAACTTTCTTAACTTTCAAACAGAGCAGACCAAATCAAAATACTGAGCAATCTGATCTGGATCTACCCTGTTTGCTCAATGACAAGTTTATAAAGATTCGTTAAGTAAGGTAATTAGAACACTCCTTTTAAAAGTACACTTAACAAAGCACTTAAAGTTCAATTAATGTTAGTATTGTTTTTTGTGAGGGGCTTTTGTAAACCTTGACCATTTTGGTGAGGGGCTTTTGCAAGAGGGGCTTTTGTAGTGAGGGGATATTGTGATACACGCGTTGAATAATATAGATCAACAGTATTTAGAATTTTAAATCTCGTTTTGTTTTAATAAGATCTAGATATTAAGATATACATGTACAGTCTCACGGCGTTCATTTATGTGTTGTAAAATGTATTCTTTCTGGCTACTGTAAAGTATCGTATCAGATCTAGTAAAAGTATTTTAGTATAGATCTAGATCATATCAATCTAAACTGTCTTTAGAACTAGAATTCGCAATAATCTAACTGGTTTTAATCGGTAGGGTTTAATTATGCTTAGCCATAGATCTAATTAGTCAAAGCATAGTTATCTTCTATTTTTCGGGAAACTGTTTAACAAATCATAACTTTAGACAACCGGCACATTGTTAGGTAGTTCGGTTTCATTACATGCATTCCTGTTACGTAATAATTCATAACTTTGTTGACAGTGTGTGATAGATGGCAGTTGTGTGACACTGACCCTTGCCCCCTGCTGAGAAATTAGGGGATTTTACTGACCATCTGGCACCTTTGATCGTTACTATTTTCTTATGTCTAGCTAGTAAATTACAGCATACATGTATTTAGGCTGAGTAAGTAATATAATAATATAGTCTCCAACTGCCTAACACAATTCATTTTCAGTATTTAAAACAAACAGTTTGTATTGTTAAATGCGGGAAATAAAACTACTGACATTTGAACACTGTAGAACCAGACAAGGTGGATCAAAAAGCAACCATCTGACCAGGGTCTTCACTGTGTATTATTCAAAATCAAATAGCTAAGTTAGGTCTTATATAATGAATGGAATCTACAGTTAAACAATGACGGGCCATTCCACCTTAAAATACAAACCTTCTCTAATATAAACGTGTTTTCAAGCATTTGCAAACAGCGTAGTCCCAGATCATACGCATGATCTGGGCCTGCTCAGTTTACTTATGGAATTGTAATAGGCCCGACTCTACAATTTCTACCAACATCAAAACAATCTTGTCTACAAATGCGATTCAAAACATTAGCTTATAAATATTCATGATATCATTATTTCTTACATGAATACTGAACAGGGAAAGGGTTAATCAGCAAAAGTAACAGAATTACAAGAATGTTTTCATAGTTATACAATTCACAAAACTATGTTTATTAATTTAAAACTCTTAAATGATAAGACTCAGATCAGATTTCTTAAATAAAAGCTGTTTGACCAGGAGTCTGCTCTGTTTGCTTATCCCTTTACCATATATAAACAATGTCCATGCCTTTGCAAACAGAGTAGACCAAGATCTGAAGGCGCCTATTGGAGCCGTATGATCGGGACCAGCTCTGTTTACTTGTGAAATTATATAAAATCTGACTCTACATTTTCTACAAGTACCAAGAAAAGTCATGGACCGCGTACCTACACCATTATAAAAATCAACTTATAAATAGCATGATGTCATCTTTTACGACATAAATATTAAACAGGGAAATGGTTGAAACCCACCGACAACCAAACTTTAGGTTACGCTTCAGCTAGAGATCCGCACGTCTGACATGACCCGGCAACAGAAGTAAAAATTCTGAGAGCATCGACGCTTTTCACGTGCTTGCAAACAGAGTAGACACGGATACGATTGCTCTTATAGAAACCGTCTGATCAGGGTATTCTCTGTTTGCTTATGAATTTATGTTGAATCTAACTCTATAGTTTTGTTCCAATACCAAATCAGCCTCAGTACATAAGCTATTTTAAAAATAAATTTAATAAATATTCATGATATCGGTATTTTGGTTTACGGACAATTGCCCCCCCCCCCCTCCCCCTGACACTTGCCCCCGGACATTTGCCCCCTATTTGGGGCCTTAAAAAAGGATAAAATATAATTTTGAAAAAAGGGTGGCATTTTTTCCATTGGCATATATTCCAATGGCATTTTTCCAAATCAGGGTGGCATTTTTTCAAGTGGCATTTTTCCCGGTTGCATTTTTCCGCACACCGCATTAAGCAGTCACTTGCCTTTGAAAATGATACACTAACACTAATTCGATGTTTTTACGCGGAAACAAAATTTAGTCGATTTTTATTTTAAAAGAAGACAGAAGGAAACCCGGTATGAAAAAAAAAAAAAAACATTTTTAAAAGCAAATTCTTTCAGCATAATAAATGTAGGTAACTTGGACATTCTCTATAGGACCCTGAAAGTTTAAAAAGATAAAAAAAAATATGCAGATCAACCCTTAGCCTGCCGAGCGTGGCTTCCTTAATATTTACAAACAGTTTGTATACTGAACTGATGATGAGTTCCCAAGAGTGTTACTAGGGTCAAATATGCCTGACTCTCATTTTTCTGTTTGTTTTCAACGAACTAAAGCAATGCTTTAATTTATTTTGCAGACTACATTTTTTAAGCGGACGATAATTCAGTATAATGAGGGTCAAATGTTTTGGTCACACATTAAAACAATGATCGCTTTGCGTGCTCTACAATATACGGAAACTACCTTGGTGTTTCAGCGCAGGGGGTCATTGATTTATGGTCATCATTGTGTTAATTATTTGGTCATCAATAAAGTTCCGACAACTTTAAAGAAAGACTATCGGGTATTTCCGCTCTTTTGCTACTATCAAGATGTCACAGCTCATTGGTTCAGTATCTTTAAGACCCACCCATTGAAAAGACATAATCCAATCAACTGTCACCTATAGGCGTGTCAATCACCAATAATTGATATTGCTCTTCATAATTGATGAGCAGCCATCTATATTTCCCACAATATTAAATATAGAATGAATGGGTATTATGTATTCAAAATTTCTTCATATTGTACTTTAACCCTTTCCCCAATATGAACGTGTTTTCACGCAATTGCATACAGAGAAGGGTCTTCTCTGACCTCTTAGAGGAGCCGTCTGATCAGGGTCTACTCTGTTTGCTAATATAATTTGATAGATATATTTCTTTGCTTTGTTAAATAGCTGCAATGTCCCCCCTTCCATATTTCATTTATAACTATTTTTGTTCATGAATATTCAGTAAGTATTGAAATTTTGAATAAACATAGAACAGGGAAATGTTAAATAAAACAATCTCTATAAGCTTGAAATTGATGTCGGTGAGGGTTTGACGTTAGGTTTAAAACCAGTCAATGTTATTTTACATGTAAGTATTATTTTAAGAAATTGTTAATACAATATATCCATCCATGCTATTAGATCGGAAAAGGCCTTATAGACCAGTTATATTGAATTTGTCAGTTGTTGTCGTGGAGACATAGCATGCTACGAGCACCTGTGAATGATTACAGGGGCACTGTATTAAAATGAAATATTTATCATGTTTAAGACTTTGTTATTGTCTGATACATAATTAATAAGCCCATAATATATTTCCTCACCGTCCCTGTCCCTCTCTCTGTGTACAATAGTTGTTGTTTCTAAGAAGTCCTCTCCCCCAAATAAACATTTACAATGATACGCAATCACAAGGCCAGAAGGGATGTCAAAATCTCTCTCTCTCCGTCTCTCCCTCTCTCTCCGTCTCTCTCTCTCCCCGTCTCTCTCTCTCTCCCCTCTCTCTCTGTCCGTCTCTTCCACCTCTTACTCTCCCTCTCTGTCTGTCTGTCTGTCTGTGGCTGTCCCTATCTATCTGTCTCTCTGTGTGTCTCTCTTTCTGTATCTGTCTGTGTGTGTGTCTCTCTCTCTCCCCCCCACCCCCCCTCTCTCTCTCTTCCCGCAGATATGAATGGATTACGTATGACTATCTATCATTTCAACTTTTATATTGGTAATGGAGTAATAATTTCTCCAGGACGAATGGCAATTTATGCTTGACAGATCCTATAAGAAACCAATGCACACCCTGATCATACAGCCTCTAAGAGCTGTCTGATCTGGGTCTGCACTGTTTTTAAATTGCGTCAATATATGCTACTAGCATGAAAAGGGTTAATATGACTTAAATGAATAACATTACGATCGCAGCTTTGAACTCATCTGAAAGACAACGACATACCAATATTTGGCTATCTGTTATTTCAGGTGGCTCTTTTATACAGAGTAATGATTTATGCAGGCGACTGCTTTGCGCCGTTTCAAAATAAATTATAATACAATAAGCTACAATAGTTTTCATCTTAATTCTGATATCAACTTAAATCTTGTAGCTGCACTACATGGTCGGTCAAACAAGAATAGCTGTAACAGTATAGATTATTAGTGTAGATGCGGTGTATTAGTGTATTAGTGTAGATGCGTTTCGAACTTTATAATTATTTAATCAACTGTTTGCATTTCTTCGTCGAATGATACCCAGTTCAACCCTTTACTCCATAGGTACTCATTATAGTGCGTTAATCCATTCCTCCACTCAAAAATAGTTCCATTTGATACATTCATGAATATGCGCCATAAGAAATATTTCTATATCACAGTAGACGGTAGCTTAAAGCAGGCTGAGAAAAACGCAAAATGGTCCCATTCAGCCTGTTTTAATCAAACATCTGTCTTCAATACTGAACACAAACTATGGAGTAAAGTGTTAAGGTTTCAAAAAAAAGTATTTCAACAAATAATGGTTGGATACAACTCTCCACCCCTTTACCCTTTCCCTCATATAAACCTGTTTTCACGCATTTGTCAAGAGAATAGACCTAGATCAGACCGCTCCTAGAGGAACCGTCTGATCAGGGTCTACTCACTTTGCTAATATAATTTTATAGATCTGTTTATTTGCTTTCCTAAAATGTCTACAATGCTCCACCTTCCATAATTCATTATAACTATTTTGTCCATGAATATTCAGTAGGTACGAGTACATTTGTATTTAAATTTGGAACACATATAGAACAGGGAAAGGGTTAATACGCGCGTGGGGTCGAAACAAATATGACCGAGTGCTCCTGATATCTATAATCTCTGCGCTACGCATTTTCTGAAAATCAGATTGTGAAAACAATTGCTGCTGATATTTTGTATCTATTTCTTTTTTCTCGAGCATTTAAAGTCTGGTAATCGTTAAAATCTGACTATAAATTGTAGTTTTAGCAGAAAGAAACCGTTTCAGTCTCGGGTTTTGGGTGAAGGCTATCTATATACGTATGCTATCTAATTTCATTTTGAATTCTAGATCTGACAGTATATTCAATATGCGTTTCTTCAGTTGAAAAAAAATGCACATGTGTATTTATATATACATGTAAGCTTTTGTATATATCTTATCTAAATAATTTATACCTAAATCGATTAAACGACTGCCAGTCATAAAGGTAGTGTCCGCGGTGATGCCCCGCAATCCACGCTGATATCAGCACGGACAGCGATGGCTCGGCGGCAGTAATATCCCGTAGGGTAAATTTCGGTCCGCGGTTGACACAGAATTTGTCCGCGGTGATCCATAAAAATTGTCCGTGCTGGAAACCCGCTCTCAAATAATTTTGTCCGCGCTGGTAAAACGGAAAACAAAAAATCCGCGTGGCTTGTACTATATATATATATATATATATATATATATAAAGAAATATGGTCAGTTACGGGGTCTCTGTGTCAAACCTTACTGTGGGGCTTCAGTTCCAACCCGTAATATTTATACAAAAATCATATATATATATACCACTTAGATTATAAAAAGTATATATATATTTATATATATACCACATAGTCTATACAAAAAGTATTTATATATATATCACCTGACGTTTTTTATACAATATATATATACAAAGATATATACCACATAATGTTATAACAAAGCTTTAATATAACCCACAACATATCAAAATTATATACTGTACACAATACTGTCAACCTGGGTTGGAAAATTGACCTCAGGCATTCAAATATCCAGATATCATTTTCATCATCTAAACGATCACACCATGTTTGCGATTAGCTTGAAACCTTTCCCTTATGTAAGCGCATTTCGGCGCATCTGCAAACAGAGTAGACCCAGATCAGGCGGCTCCTATAGGGTCTGCTCTGTTTGCTTATGGTGTAATATAGATCTGATTCTACAGTTTCTGCCTGAGCCAAAATATACTGTGTTCATTAATGCCATTATAAAAAATATTCTTATTAATATTCATGATGGCATTATTTCCTACGTGAATATTCATCAGGGAAAGTGTTAAAACAATATTTATCACTGTGGTTGCTATTTGTTAAATTATTTAAAAAAAAATTCGTCCAGCATATCCTTGAATCACATGTATATGAATTCTTATTATTATTTCCAAGGGTGTCAATTTGGCCTTTACGTTTTTCTGTTACGTTTTACCTCAAATGCAACCATTCCAAAAATACAGTTTTATTAAATGCACATATATGGCAATATGAAGTGCTTGTCTGTCATTGTTCAAATGTCATTCATTATACAAATCTGAAGTTTGACCTCAGTGTATGAACTTGACATGGGGGAGGGTAAATCGATCTAAAGATATAAAATGTAAGAATAAAAGTTGTCCATTTCTGACTGTTAAATCGATTGATATAAAGGTTTCAAATCTGATACCTCAAAATAATGCACAAAAGTGAAAAACCAGAACCAGAAGGACTGGATGAGAAAATTTGACGATAATTGATAGAGCTTGTCAAATGAAGCACATTTGCTGTTGAAATTATTTTAGATATCTCCTATAGTTCCTGATTTAATAACAGATCAAACTTTGACCAGAAATCATTTTCGACCACCTTCTCGCTCATGTTGCGCCTGTCCCAGAAAACGAAATACCAATCGGTAGATCTCATCACAACAAGCAACTTTGCAATTTACCTTTGGTTTTCGTTCTTTCTCCGTTCAAAAATTATGACGGTTTTAGTTTTTCAATGTTGTTACCCTACCCATATTCGTGCCGAGAGACCGGTGGTTGTCGGTCGTGTTTTCCTGAGCCAAATGCGACAAAACCCAGGTCTGTAGCATATCGTTGGAAAGGTTTCACTGCAGTGAATATGGCACTTTGGTCAAATGGACAAATCGGCTGAATACAAGCGGGTTGCCTGCCCTTGTTTGTGTCTCAGCCAATGAATTATTTTTCTTATATAATAAGCTACCGGGGAGATTTGGAATATACATATAAGAACAAAAGATGTTCAGTTCTAGCCAGTAAATTGATTGATATCAAGGTTTCGAATCTGGGACCTCAAAATAGTGCAATGAAGCGAAAATCCGAACCAAAAGGGCATAAATCGATAGATCTCACCAGGACAAGCAACTTTGCAATTTACTTTGGTTTTCTATCTTTCTCCGATCTTAAATTATGACGGTTTTATTATTTCAATTTTGCTACCCCACCCACATTCGTGCCGAGAGACCGGTGGTTGTCGGACGCTTTGTCCTAGTCCAAATGCAATCAAACACAGGCTTGTAACATATCGTTGGAAAGGTTTCATTGCAACGAGTATGACACTATGGTCAAAGGAAAACTCGGCTGAATACAAGCGGGTTGTCTGCCCTTGTTTTTGTCTCAGCCTTTAAATTTTCTCTTATAACAAGCTACCGGGGAGATTTCGAATATATATGTAAGAACAAAAGTTGTTCAGTGCTAGCCAGTAAATCGATTGATACCAAGATTTCGAACCTGGGACCTCACAATCGTGCACTAGAGCGAAAATCTGAACCAAAAGTGCTTGGTGAAAAAACTCAACAGCAATCGACAGAGCTTGTGTAATGAAGCAAAATTACTGTTTACACTATCTTTCTATCTCCTATGGATCCTGAGTTATGCCGGATCGAACTTTGGACGGAAATGGCATTCGGTCCCGTTCTCGACCAGTCGCATAGAGAACCCAGTTAACATAGCATCAATCGATAGATCTCGACAGGTCAATCAACTTTGCAATTTACTTTGGTTTTCTATCTTTCTCTGTTCAAAAGCTATGACGGTGTTAATATTTCAATGTTGTTACCCCACCCACATTCGTGCCGAGAGGCCGGTAGTTGTCGGTCGTGTTGTATTTATCCAAATGCAATCAAACCCAGGCTTGTAACATATCGTTGGAAAGGTTTCAATGCAGTGAGTATGAGACTATGGTTAAATGGACAACTCGACTGAATACAAGCGGGTTGTCTGCCCTTGTTTGTGTCTCAGACTAATGAATTAAATTTTCTCTTATAACAAGCTACCGGGGAGATTTTGAATACATATGTAAGAACAAAAGTTGTTCAGTTCTAGCCAGTTAATCGATTGATATCAAAGTTTCGAACCTGGGACCTCCCAATCGTGCACTAGAGCGAAAATCTGAACCAAAAGTGCTAGGTGAAAAAACGCGACAGCAATTGACAGAGCTTGTCTAATGAAGCAAAATTACTGTTTACACTATCTTTCTATCTCCTTTGGATCCTGAGTTATGCCGGATCGAACTTTGGACGGAAATGGCATTCGGTCCCGTTCTCGGCCAATCGCATAGAGAACCCAGTTAACATGGCATCGATCGATAGATCTCGACAGGACAAACAACTTTGCAATTTACTTTGGTTTTCTGTCTTTCTCTGTTCAAAAGTTATGACGGTTCTAAAATTTCAATTTTGTTACCCCACCCACATTCGTGCCGAGAGGCCGGTGGTTGTCGGTCGTGTTGTCCTGATCCAAATGCAATCAAACCCAGGCTTGTAACATATCGTTGGAAAGGTTTCAATGCAGTGAGTATGAGACTATGGTTAAATGGACAACTCGGCTGAATACAAGCGGGTTGTCTGCCCTTGTTTGTGTCTCAGACTAATGAATTAAATTTTCTCTTATAACAAGCTAACGGGGAGATTTCGAATACATATGTAAGAACAAAAGTTGCTCAGTTCTAGCCAGTAAATCGATTGATATCAAAGTTTCGAACCTGGGACTTCCCAATCGTGCACTAGGGCGAAAATCTGAACCAAAAGTGCTAGGTGAAAAAACGCGACAACAATCGACAGAGCTTGTCTAATGAAGCAAAATTACTGTTTACACTATCTTTCTATCTCCTATGGATCCTGAGTTATGCCGGATCGAACTTTGGACGGAAATGGTATTCGGCCCCATTCTCGGCCAATCGCATGGAGAACCCAGTTAACATGGCATCGATCGATAGATCTCGACAGGACAAGCAACTTTGCAATTTACTTTGGTTTTCTGTCTTTCTCTGTTCAAAAGTTATGACGGTTCTAAAATTTCAATTTTGTTACCCCACCCACATTCATGCCGAGAGGCCGGTGGTTGTCGGTCGTGTTGTCCTGATCCAAATGCAATCAAACCCAGGCTTGTAACATATCGTTGGAAAGGTTTCAATGCAGTGAGTATGAGACTATGGTTAAATGGACAACTCGGCTGAATACAAGCGGGTTGTCTGCCCTTGTTTGCGTCTCAGACTAATGAATTAAATTTTCTCTTATAACAAGCTACCGGGGAGATTTCGAATACATATGTAAGAACAAAAGTTGTTCAGTTCTAGCCAGTAAATCGATTGATATCAAAGTTTCGAACTTGGGACCTCCCTATCGTGCACTAGAGCGAAAATCTGAACCAAAAGTGCTAGGTGAAAAAACGCGACAGCAATCGACAGAGCTTGTCTAATGAAGCAAAATTACTGTTTACACTATCTTTCTATCTCCTATGGATCCTGAGTTATGCCGGATCGAACTTTGGACGGAAATGATTTTCGGTCCCGTTCTCGGCCAATCGCATAGAGAACCCAGTTAACATGGCATCGATCGATAGATCTCGACAGGACAAACAACTTTGCAATTTACTTTGGTTTTCTGTCTTTCTCTGTTCAAAAGTTATGACGGTTCTAAAATTTCAATTTTGTTACCCCACCCACATTCGTGCCGAGAGGCCGGTGGTTGTCGGTCGTGTTGTCCTGATCCAAATGCAATCAAACCCAGGCTTGTAACATACCGTTGGAAAGGTTTCAATGCAGTGAGTATGAGACTATGGTTAAATGGACAACTCGGCTGAATACAAGCGGGTTGTCTGCCCTTGTTTGCGTCTCAGACTAATGAATTAAATTTTCTCTTATAACAGGCCACCGGGGAGATTTCGAATACATATGTAAGAACAAAAGTTGTTCAGTTCTAGCCAGTAAATCGATTGATATCAAAGTTTCGAACCTGGGACCTCCCAATCGTGCACTAGAGCGAAAATCTGAACCAAAAGTGCTAGGTGAAAAAACGCGACAACAATCGACAGAGCTTGTCTAATGAAGCAAAATTACTGTTTACACTATCTTTCTATCTCCTATGGATCCTGAGTTATGCCGGATCGAACTTTGGACGGAAATGGTATTCGGCCCCATTCTCGGCCAATCGCATGGAGAACCCAGTTAACATGGCATCGATCGATAGATCTCGACAGGACAAGCAACTTTGCAATTTACTTTGGTTTTCTGTCTTTCTCTGTTCAAAAGTTATGACGGTTCTAAAATTTCAATTTTGTTACCCCACCCACATTCGTGCCGAGAGGCCGGTGGTTGTCGGTCGTGTTGTCCTGATCCAAATGCAATCAAACCCAGGCTTGTAACATATCGTTGGAAAGGTTTCAATGCAGTGAGTATGAGACTATGGTTAAATGGACAACTCGGCTGAATACAAGCGGGTTGTCTGCCCTTGTTTGCGTCTCAGACTAATGAATTAAATTTTCTCTTATAACAGGCCACCGGGGAGATTTCGAATACATATGTAAGAACAAAAGTTGTTCAGTTCTAGCCAGTAAATCGATTGATATCAAAGTTTCGAACTTGGGACCTCCCAATCGTGCACTAGAGCGAAAATCTGAACCAAAAGTGCTAGGTGAAAAAACGCGACAGCAATCGACAGAGCTTGTCTAATGAAGCAAAATTACTGTTTACACTATCTTTCTATCTCCTATGGATCCTGAGTTATGCCGGATCGAACTTTGGACGGAAATGATTTTCGGTCCCGTTCTCGGCCAGTCGCATAGAGAACCCAGTTAACATAGCATCAATCGATAGATCTCGACAGGACAATCAACTTTGCAATTTACTTTGGTTTTCTGTCTTTCTCTGTTCAAAAAATATGACGGTTCTAATATTTCAATTTTGTTACCCCACCCACATTCGTGAAAAGAGGCCGGTGGTTGTCGGTCGTGTTGTCCTGATCCAAATGCAATCAAACCCAGGCTTGTAACATATCGTTGGAAAGGTTTCAATGCAGTGAGTATGAGACTATGGTTAAATGGACAACTCGGCTGAATACAAGCGGGTTGTCTGCCCTTGTTTGTGTCTCAGACTAATGAATTAAATTTTCTCTTATAACAAGCTACCGGGGAGATTTCGAATACATATGTAAGAACAAAAGTTGCTCAGTTTTAGCCAGTTAATCGATTGATATCAAAGTTTCGAACCTGGGACCTCTCAATCGTGCACTAGAGCGAAAATCTGAACCAAAAGTGCTAGGTGAAAAAACGCGACAACAATCGACAGAGCTTGTCTAATGAAGCAAAATTACTGTTTACACTATCTTTCTATCTCCTATGGATCCTGAGTTATGCCGGATCGAACTTTGGACGGAAATGGTTTTCGGTCCCGTTCTCGGCCAATCGCATAGAGAACCCAGTTAACATGGCATCGATCGATAGACCTCGACAGGACAAACAACTTTGCAATTTACTTTGGTTTTCTGTCTTTCTCTGTTCAAAAGTTATGACGGTTCTAAAATTTCAATTTTGTTACCCCACCCACATTCGTGCCGAGAGGCCGGTGGTTGTCGGTCGTGTTGTCTTGATCCAAATGCAATCAAACCCAGGCTTGTAACATATCGTTGGAAAGGTTTCAATGCAGTGAGTATGAGACTATGGTTAAATGGACAACTCGGCTGAACACAAGCGGGTTGTCTGCCCTTGTTTGTGTCTCAGACTAATGAATTAAATTTTCTCTTATAACAAGCTACCGGGGAGATTTCGAATACATATGTAAGAACAAAAGTTGCTCAGTTCTAGCCAGTAAATCGATTGATATCAAAGTTTCGAACCTGGGACCTCCCAATCGTGCACTAGAGCGAAAATCTGAACCAAAGGTGCTAGGTGAAAAAACGCGACAACAATCGACAGAGCTTGTCTAATGAAGCAACATTACTGTTTACACTATCTTTCTATCTCCTATGGATCCTGAGTTAAGCCGGATCGAACTTTGGACGGAAATGGTATTCGGCCCCATTCTCGGCCAATCGCATGGAGAACCCAGTTAACATGGCATCGATCGATAGATCTCGACAGGACAAGCAACTTTGCAATTTACTTTGGTTTTCTGTCTTTCTCTGTTCAAAAGTTATGACGGTTCTAAAATTTCAATTTTGTTACCCCACCCACATTCGTGCCGAGAGGCCGGTGGTTGTCGGTCGTGTTGTCCTGATCCAAATGCAATCAAACCCAGGCTTGTAACATATCGTTGGAAAGGTTTCAATGCAGTGAGTATGAGACTATGGTTAAATGGACAACTCGGCTGAATACAAGCGGGTTGTCTGCCCTTGTTTGTGTCTCAGCCTAATAAATTAAATTTTCTCTTATAACAAGCTACCGGGGAGATTTCGAATATATATGTAAGAACAAAAGTTGTTCAGTTTTAGCTAGTAAATCGATTGATATCAAGGTTTCGAACCTGGGACCTCACAATCGTGCACTAGAGCGAAAATCCGAACTAAGTTATACCAGTTCAAAATATGACCGGTTACGAGGTTACAGAGAGACACCTTACACAGCGTAGTCAGGGCTAACCCTAACCTAACCTTAATTATACTGTTTTGTGCCGAGTGTCCCTGAGTACACAAAATGATCAGGGTCCACCTTATTAATCTTGGGTTAGTACTGAAACTTGGTATATAAGTACATTTCGAGTATATCTACTAATGTCCCCTACGAATTCGTGGTAGGGTAAATTACTTTTGGCGCATTTCTGGTCAACTTTGAGGGACACTCCAACCCTTGATTTTTAGCCCCCAGCGACTACGCATCACCAATCGTGACCTTTCAATGTCGGGTGTCGATTACCTTGACCCAACCACATACCCAGCACAAAAAATCTATCTCCAGGCGTTGAGATTATGATGCTGTGTCAGGTATACAATTTAACCTAACAAAAGTCCGCAACTTTCGTGATCCGTTTATGACACTTTTATTTATCTTTCGAATATGGCGATGTTGGTGTCAAAAGATGCAGCATCAAAAGGTCTTTAGAGCCTGTAAGTATCATTTCCGAAAACTTCCATATAAGGAACTTATTTCAATTTCCGTGGGTTGAATTTTGATAGGGTTTGGTGGTTGAAGTGTCCCTGTTCGTATTTGGGCAATAAAAAACTTATCGTTTGACCGATTTCAATTCAAAGAGGTATCGACGTGTTGGGCATGTTAAGATCTACAGAATGACATATCGTTTGATAGTCTAACCCTATGCGTTCTCCTTTAGTTAATTTTAGTAAAAAACAAACAAGTTAAATATAGACACTTCCTTAAATGGACGAGTTATATTAAACGTTCATAACGCGCTTAGAACTTAATATTTCTGTGGGTTTTTTTTTCATGTACGTGTAGAACTATTCAAGATGTAAAAAGTAAAGTCATATCATGTGTCAACACAGAGTTTTAATAAGGTTGCCAGTTATGACACAGATACATGTACAACCAAACCGCTCCGGATTTGCTCATTTTAAATGTTTGGAACCTGATATCTCAGTCATTTTTCAATATTTTTTCAATATTTTTGCGCCGACTTGTAGCTGTTTACTAGATTGTACAAACGCACTAAATTCACATTTCTCAGTGTAGGCGTTCGTCCGTCAGAGCGCGAAAACCCTTTTGGCGCCAAAACAGTTCCTTGTTCTATAGCGATTACCGCCAGTTTTTGGGGTCCCATTATTACATAATCTCTGCATATATTCTTTATATCTATATACCAATATAAAGAACTAATATTGAACAGAACTTAGGCATAAATATATTGGTCTGTCCGCTTTTGTGTATGTCTGTACGAGGTCTTGAATTAGCTAAGAATCGCGAAAATTACCTTTTCTTTTTTCGAAATTTGACGGGCATTTCCGAATCGATCTCGCAATGTCTACGCAATTAATTTATCATGCATATGAAGATTTAATTATGCGCAGTCAACTGGTTATAAGTACATTACCGAGAACCCTCGATATAGTTGATTCTAGGCTCGATCCTGGAGGCCCACTAAAGAGTCCAAAATGCACCTTCTGTGCCCTATTTAATGGAGCCCTGGGCTCTATATACTTTATCTTTTATTTTAAACCTACTTCTATGTATTAAACATGTTATTCTTTACAAGCTAGTATTCTAATATAATGCATACGGATGTTCGTCCGTCCGTACGCGCCGTTCTCTATGCCCACATTGCTAATTTTTGTGAAAATCGGGCCATTTTGGTCTATTTTGATGGTTATTTCTACATCAATTATTTGTATCTTGTATTTTTCTTTACATATGTATGTAGGTAACAAAGATATAAACAAAATCACACAGATTACATAGCATTTGGGGCATTCGTTCGTCCGTACAGCTTAAGAAACGGCCAAACTCACGGCTAACCCTAACCCTAACCTAACATAACCCTAACCCTAACCCTACTTATAGACCCCAGAAATATAAGCAGAGCTATATTAATTTCATTTAGGGTTATATAGTAATGATTAGACCAGACACAGACAGACCGACTCTGTTCAATAGATAGTGATGCCTTACACATTGTAACAGTCAAGTACACATTTTATTTCTGTTTTGTTTGTATCGGGTTTTACGTTATAGTCAAATACATATAGCTAAATATAGGTGGAGAAAAGCCCCGGCTTTAGATTGAATTGCATTATTCTGCGCTAAAGAGTCCAAAATGCACCTTCTGTGCCCTATTTAATGGAGCCCTGGGCTCTATATACTTTATCTTTTATTTTAAACCTACTTCTATGTATTAAACATGTTATTCTTTACAAGCTAGTATTCTAATATAATGCATACGGATGTTCGTCCGTCCGCACGCGCCGTTCTCTAGGCCCACAGTGCTAATTTTTGTGAAAATCGGGCCATTTTGGTCTATTTTGATGGTTATTTCTACATCAATTATTTGTATCTAGTATTTTTCTTTACATATGTATGTAGGTAACAAAGATATAAACAAAATCACACAGATTACATAGAATTTGGGGCATTCGTTCGTCCGTACAGCTTAAGAAACGGCCAAACTCACGGCTAACCCTAACCCTAACCTAACATAACCCTAACCCTAACCCTACTTATAGACCCCAGAAATATAAGCAGAGCTATATTAATTTCATTTAGGGTTATATAGTAATGATTAGACCAGACACAGAAAGACCGACTCTGTTCAATAGATAGTGATGCCTTACACATTGTAACAGTCAAGTACACATTTTATTTCTGTTTTGTTTGTATCGGGTTTTACGTTATAGTCAAATACATATAGCTAAATATAGGTGGAGAAAAGCCCCGGTTTTAGATTGAATTGCATTATTCTGTGCTCAGAAGAACCAAAGACGGATTGCGGAAGGACAGAGTTTATTAAGCAAACATACTATACATTGCGGCTAATTCAGATAATGATATACATTATTAATTTACAAGCATTTTATATACATCTCAATACATATAGTCTACATATATTTAAAATTATACTTTAGCCTTTCTTTACGATGTACATTATAAATGTAAATTAAAAACCCATGTTCAATTTTCCATATAAGAAAAAAAAATGAAGGCATTTAACGGACTGGGAAACAGTTAGAATACATTAGGATTGTGTGGTGACAACCAGAGCTTACCCTGATAAGACAGCTCCAACAGGAGCTCTCTGATATGGGTCTACTCTCTTTTTCAATGCCGGAAACACGCTATATGAAGGAAAGGGTTAAATCAAAGCAGTTATTTGTAGACCTCGCAACTATCATCATACACCCTACATATGGCTATAGACGTTCTCTATTTACACTCAAAACAATTATGTGTAGACCTCAAACACATATACACCTCGCATGTAGACTTAGATATTATATACGGTAACTGCTGAACCGGCTCTATCTAAACCCGACAAAATGACTCAAGGCTACGATGATTTATAGACCTCGTAAACATATACGCCCCATTGGCGGAATAAGTAAGTTAATATACTCTTACATGTTAATATTCTGTATCCAAAATAAAACAAGGTTCTTTTTTATAATAAAAACTCGGAGGAATAACTTTAAACTATTTTGCTACTTTCCAATATGTAAGTTGTCTTCCATAACATCGACTCTGTTTGAGAAACCATTAAATATTAAATTGTTTCACACTGAGTAATGCAGATAAAAACAGTTACCTTTTTGAGTTGTGATTAGTTTTTTGCCTGAAAATATGTGCCGCCTACAATATGAAAGTACTCAACAAAAACGTTAAGGAATTTGTGTTTGAGGGGCTATGACTCAAGATCTAAAATATTTGAAACATTTTGAATTTCGCGGTATCATAAAGTGTCCATTTTTCCTCAGAAGGATGCTTTATTTGAACTTTCAACACCTATAGCGTCTTAAAAAATTAATGTCAAAGTTAACTGGTCTTTTCCGTCATTTTTCGCAAATTAAAATATCGGTTTGATTGCGTAAAGAGTGTCACTGTATAGTTTCATCCAAACACTCTAAAAAAATAAATACAAATCGAATGGTTGTTTGTTTTGGGGTTCTTTTGTTCCATTGCTTTCTGAATTTCCTTAGCTTTTTTTTTGTTCAGTATATAACTAGACAATGTCACCTACGTAAAAGTGGGTTTAATGAAGTTTTGCAATCATCAAAGCAATTATTTGTATACCTCACAAACATATAAACCCCGCATGCAGATTAAATATTATATACAGTAACTGACGAACGTTCCCTATCTGAAATCGGCAAAACGACTCAACACAACGATTTATAGACCTCGCAAACATATACGCCCCATTGGCCAAATCAGTATGTACATAATATACGTGTACATGTTAATATTCTCTATCCAAAATAAAAGGAGTTTCGTTTTGAAATAGAAGCTCAGAGGAATGACTTTAACTTAATTAGTTGGTTTCCAATGTGTAAGTTGTTTGCTCATAACTTCCATAACATCGATTCTGTTTGAGAAAGCATGAAATACCGCTTCACACTGAGCGATGAAGAAAAAAGCCAGCTACCTGTTTGCGTTGTTATTTAGTTTTTGTCTAAAAAATATGCCGCCTATAAGATGAACGTTTACCCAGGCGTATGTGGTGACAAACAGAGCAGACCCTGATAAGACAGCTCCAACAGGAGCTCGCTGGTCTGGGTCTACTCTCTTTTTCAATGCCGGAAACACGTTATATGAGGGATAGGGTTAAATCAAAGCTATTACTTGTAGACTTCGCCAATATAATCATACACCATGCACACGGCTATAGATGTTCTCTATTTACATTCATAATAATTATTTATAAACCTCAAAACGTATACACCTCACATGCATTCTAAAATATTATATACAGTAACTGCTGAACCGTCTCTATCTAAAATCGACAAAATGACTAAAGGCAATGATTTATAGACCTCGCAAACATATACGCCCCATTGGCGGAATCAGAAAGTATATATACTCTTGCATGTTACTATTCTCTATCCAAAATAAAACAAGTTTCTGTTTTAAATAAAAGCTTGGAGGAATGACTTTAACTTAATTAGTTAGTTTCCAATATGTAAGTTGCTTTCTCATAACTTCCAATAACATCCATTCTGTTTGAGAAACCATTAAATAGTGTTTCACACTGAGTGATGCAGAAAAAGAGCAGTTACCTGCTTGCGTTGTGATTAGTTTTTTGTCTAAATATATGTGCCGCCTACAAGATGAAAGTATAATTAGACAACGTCACATACGTAAGAGTGGAATACATGAAGTTCTGCAATCAAAGCAATTATTTATAGACCTCACAACATATACATCCCGCATGCAGATTAGATATTATATACAGTAACTAATGAACGATCTTTATATGAAATCCGCAAAATGACTCAAAGCAACGATTTATAGACCTCGCAAACGTATACGTCCCATTGGCGGAATCAGAAAGTATATGATATAATTGTACATTTTAATACTCTCTATCCAAAATAAAACAAGTTGTTTTTTATCCCCCCCCCCCCCCCAATTACCTGTTTAGCGTTGGAATTAGTTTTTTGTCTAAAAATATGTGCCGCCTACAAGACGAAAGTATACCTAGGCAGTGTCACATACGTAAGAGTGGGATATATGAAGGTCTGCAAAAGAAAAGATGTTCTTACACATCAAATGTGATGTTCGTAATTGCCCTATCACACTAGTGTATAAGTTGAACGTATAAACTACGTACGAAAGGTTTCGAAAGACCTGGCCATACGCACGAATTTTGAGCGTATGAACCCGAAATTACAACCACTATATATTCGATGAACGTATTAGCAGTGTATGAATAGCATATGTGAACCGTATATCTGGCGTATAGGCAGCACATGGGAACGTATACGAGCGTATGTCAACATGTCACCGCCATTGTATAGCAGCATAAAAGTAGCGCATGCGGGCATACGAGTAACACATGCTTGGCGCATGTGAGCGTTTGAGTAGCGTATGAATCGCCAGGAATACGTTAGATACGTTAGTCGTTCGTCAGAATAACGTTACAAATAAGTTGCTGATATATCCATATGATAACTCTACTAGCCACCTTCATGCCACCATATGTAAAGCGTATTTGACTTATAAGTGGCATGCCTTTTACGACACTCTAGCGTATTCAACGTGTGCCTAGCGCATGGTGAGCGGGTGCGTAATATATAACTCATACGCTCATATACGCTGAATTTTTTTAACATGATCAAACATTATTTCCGACCTCTACGTATGAGAACGTTCATCGATGTATGGCAGCGTACTTGAATGAGCATAGGCCAAGGTCAGACTGCTTGGAAGGACACATGAAGTAGAAAAATATTGCACAAAATGGCCTGATAGGTTTAAGTGTTAAAAAGTTTATATTGTGTAAAATATTATATAATACTTCACAATAGATGTAATCGGAGTTGACTTTCATATTCCAGATCTTCTCATGCAGGTTTGCATTATCATTTTATTTCTTCGATTAAACATTTTTAATTGTTTGACAAATCTGGGAGGGGAAATTTGGAGATAATAAGGGGAAATATAAGTAAATATGTTTCAGAAAGGGACTTGGGCGAACGTTGACCCAAAGTTGACCTAAAAGCACCACTGAAACACTATCGAAACAATTGTGCCACTGAGACGTTCGAAAAATTCGTATGTTATTCAATGTAACAATAAATTTAATACGCTTGCATGCTGACCAAATCGATTGTACTATCTGTATTTAGTAACTTGGGCGGAACCAATTATCAATAGTAAATTCGAAACCGATTTTTAACACTTGTCACGATAGTATCGTGAAACAATTTCCATGGCGATTCCAAGCTCTCATGGGAAGGACAAGGTGATAGACATATGTATAGGATTCACACTCCGCAATGTTAAGATGAGCATACGCACCAAATCTGGTGTACTTAAGTAAGATATCATAGGCGCCATGTCCCAGTCAAGGTTTTTGATAGCTGAGCTCAAAGATCATATGCTTTTGTATTGCTAAGTGATTTGACATACTGCAATTATATATTTACGCTTGTACTCTGGGCCGGGTCTATCATTCTAGGGAACAATTACATCGGCATTTAAGTAAAGGGAAACAAAATATCAAATATATTGTAAATTTTAGGGGAAAACTGCACTAGTTATATAAGCGGCCCCTGTTATAGAATAAAGAAAAGTGAATGTAACTTTTTCAAATTCTAAAATTGCAATTACGTTGCTTCAGATTTCAAATTTTGATTTATTTGGAGTCATTGCATAATCCACGGTTACGCCATGAATGCACATTGTAAAGGCAATAATATATATATTCAGCAAAACAAGTGCATTTACTGTACATAAATTCATGATATTCGAATTGACCTGTGTAGACCTATATCCTTCTATTGAAAAGTTTACCAATAATCCCTTAAATACAAACTAAACTTGAGGTTGCCAAATACAATTTTGTGTTCTTAATCTGTATACATGTATATGTAGATAGATCAAGATCTGCAGAACCTCACATGATGTTCGTTTCCTAAGATCATTAGATTCACTGCTTATGGATTTTGGCGGTTCACACTATTCTCTTGGTTGTAGATCTAGATCTACTTCCTCCACTCTCTTATGTTAATCTAATATTATAAATTTCATGGATAAATCATAGGTAAGTGATCGTTTAAATAGTTGTGGTGGCAACCTAACAACCGTTTCCAGGTTGAGTATGTGGGTGCGTTGTAAAGGAAGGGGTTTAATTCTAATAAGAAAAATACGTCTTTTTAATCTTTACAAACTCCCAATAACCGTAAAAACTTACCATCCGCTTTGAAAATTTGTCAACTTATTCTGCCTTTTTCGATGTGCAAAATCATAATAACTGATATAATCATTGGTTAAATTCGCATTTCCCATAGTTGTCAATGGCTTGATTGTGATAAGAGTGAGGTTATGTAACGCCGGGGTCCATGCGCTCTACTATTGGAGACCGGGGTAATTACCCCACCTCTCCCGCCAAGTTTTCACCCCGATAGATGGGCTCCTTTGACCTAACATTGTAAAATCTTTGATAGGCACGCATTTCTCCACTGGACTAAACTGAATATGCGAGCAAATAGGTAAGGGCTCCAGTACCCAGGAGTGGGGGTACACTGCCGGTCGATAAAGAGCTGCTCTTAAAAACCTGGCAATTTCCGTGAAACAGAACGAGTCAGTTTAAAAGATAAAGAAATAATATCAAAAAATACTTAAACTATATATTACACCCCATATACATGCTATGGGGTGTAATATACAGCTCAGGCTATAATATGTTACGGGGTGTAATATACATTTCTAGACTGGTTCTCAATTTTTACCACAGATATGGGGTATATAATTGACACATTTTAAACACAGTCTAAAATGGCGGATACCTATCAAAGGGAGACAATCCAAATAGAATTTCGATATGAAACCTTGTTATGAGAATGAGGTTATTTTTCTTTAAAAGTCATTTTTATGCATAGATATAGCACTCATTTTTGGGGGGTTCTATATATACCCCGTACGTATATACAACCTCACAACAAGGCGAAATTTAGACACAAACCTCATAAGTGACCATGTCTCTTAGTATATATATATATATATATATATATATATATATATATATATATATATAAAACTATTTTCCGCATTAGGGGGACCATCCTTTATGTTAGGGATTAGGGAGACAATTTGTATATTCCACATTTTTCATCTCATAAAAATAATTTTTGCATTTTCTTACACGTATAGTGCCTATTACTGCTAGTCTGATATCAAATTCATTTAAAAGTGTAAGATGTGAAATATACAAAAAAATTGGTCTCCGTAATATTTTTCAAGTACAAAATAAGGATTAGGTGGACACGTGCGTATATATTTAAAGGACGACGTCCGGTTTAGGTGGACTGGCCTATATATTTAAAGGATGACCTAAGGATTAGATAGACCGATGTATATAATTATAAGGCTTACGTACCCCGACGTATATTTTAAAGGACGGAACATACATTATGTAGACCCGCCTTTTCTTCAACATAAGTATGTCTCCCCCATTTATAGGGAGACATATTGTTTATGCCAGAGTTGTCTGTCCGTCCGTCCGTCCGTTTGTCAGTCCGTCAATCCGTCACAAACTTGTGTCGCGTGTATCAATGCAACCAGTAGGGCTATAGTCACCAAACTTCACAGGAATGTTTATCAGCATGAGTTGTAGTTGCACCAGGGGTTCTTGAATTGTCTCCCCGTGATAATTGATGAGTTATGGCCCCTGACAAGATAACTTAAAATTAGAGAAATTTTGTCTCGCGCGTATCTCTGAGACCGCTAGGGTTAGAGTCACCAAACCCCAAAGGAATGTTGACCAGCATTAATTGCATGAGTTGTTGTGGACCTAGTTTTTTAAATTGTTTCCCCCTGATAATTGTTCAAGTTATTGCCCCTGATATGATAACTTAAAATTAGAGAAACTTTGTGTCGCGTGTATTTCGACAAGGCTCGAGTCACCAAACTTCACAGGAATGTTGACCAGCACAAGTTGTTATGCACCTGATGTTTTTTAAACCCCCCCCCCCCTCTCCTCTCCTGATAACTTGGGAGTTATTGCCCCTGATGACTTAAAAGTAGACAAACTTTACATTGCATCGCGCGTATCTCTGATACTGCTAGAGCTAGAGTCACCAAACCTCACAGGAATGTTGACCAGCATGAGTTGTTGTGCACCTTGGGTTTTTTAATTGTCTCCCTACGATAACTTTGGAGTTATTGCCCCTGATGACATAAAATTAGACAAACTTTGTGTTGCGCGTATCTCTGAAACCACTAAAGCTAGCGTCACCAATGTTCACATGAATGTTGACCAGCATGGGTTTTTGTACACCTGGCTTTTTTAAATTGTCTACCCCTGATATTTTTGAAGTTACAGACATTACAGACATTATGCGTGTGTATTGGTGATTTGTGATGGCCTAGTGGTAATGCGTTTGACTACCAGTCCAGGTCCGGGGTTCAAATTCCGGTGCTATTCGAAAATATCAGAGATGTTTTCAGTGTCTCTCACCTGAACCTCCTCTTAACCCAGAGGTTAAAATGGGTACATGTGAGGGTCACTAACCGGTACTGCGGCTGCATGATTGCGCCATATGTTACCAGTGCTTAATATTGTAGGCGATTGGCTCAATAACCAGGGAAATAAATATACAATCGATTGAGCGGTCCTTCGGACTGAAAGTAAACTATAACTAGGTACTTTTTTGTTATTGGAAAGAGGATGAAGGGGGACATCTGGGGGGTTTTTTAGTGAAAGAACAAACCTCTAGTGTTGACTTTGATAAACATAATTATGTAATAATCTGTTTCCAGGAATATGTACATATCCATGCAGGAATAAAAAACCGATATCTTTGGTATTAAATTATTGTTTAGAACAAGTTGCTTCTTAGTATCTGGCATTGGTGTCCAGTGTTCATATACAATTGATTGAGCGGAAACATGCACCCTGGTACCCTTGGGCAGGTAGATCATTACCAATATCTGGATACAAAGGATCGCCCGTGATCCGTAGTCAGCTATCTGATATCATCAGTTGCCAATGACATTGTTGACATTGGAATATTCAAAATGTCTTGTAAAATCAGTGCACTTGTCTTATGAAAACTATGTGCGCCACATCAAAATGCTCTAACTTAGTTCTGCATTGATTGTGTTGTTTCTTTTCAACTGATCAAACAGCAAGACATCTTCTACAGGATACGGACAGTTAACCCTTAGGGCAATTGCCCATCAGACAATTGACCTTTGCCAAAAACTAGCAACCCGGACAACTGCCCTTCGATTATAAACATATAAATGTTTTTTAACATGCTCCCTTTATCAATCACATAATAATCAGATAGCTTTGTTCTAAAATATGCATGCTCTCGGTCTACTTGTTTTGGAATTAGACACTGGGAAGATTTTGTGGTATATGATCTTTGAGGTAATACAACCTTACCGAATGAATATTCAGTCACTGTTACTGAGCAAACATTGTAGAACCTGATCAGAACGCTTTATTTTATAGTGTGTATGATCTGGATCTACTTTTAGTATAGCTCATCTTATCTTATTAACTCTTAGCCTGCTATAAAAGGATGCCTGTTGAAACTCTGGCCTGTTAAAGTAATCACTTACTTGCAGTTAGATTAGGCTTTTGAGAAACTATTGACCAGGAGTAAAACTGCTTGCATTCTAATGAGATGCCAATTTACCAAATGTTTGCAAATACCAATTAGGTTGTACTTAGCATGTGTAACATAAAATTTTGACTGTTAAAAACTGATCCAGCAGGTCAATTTTCAACGTTGAGAATCGACCGGACACAATTTAAACACCAGATTTTGATCAAGACAGTCGTTGAAAATGTGTCACCCTGTGATAGTCTGATCAGTTTCCGGTTTTTTTTCACGTTTAGTTAAATCTTTGTTGAACTACACAGCAAGTATATGCATGGATCCAGCGAAGGATCTATGCCCTCTTTACTACCTCCCGATCTGAACACATTCCTCTCAAAACTAGGTACATTTTCAACATTAATTATTGACCAAAACAATCTGTCACCTGTTCGTATCATTCCCATATATCTCCTAACCCTATGAAGTTCTTTATTCAACTTGGATCAAATTATTACCCCAGTAAGGCAATATGCAAAACCCATGAGTCGACATTGCAGGGTTAAGGTCAGTGTCACACTTGAAGGTCAGCAGTTTGAACATACGATTTCGTGACTGCTCATTTCCTAAACCCTTCTAAGGATTTTCATTTAACTTTCGTCAAATGTTCACCTCATTAATGCAATGTACAGAACATGAGTTAGTTATACCAACTCAAGACCAATGGCACACTTGAAGTCAGCAGTGTGCTGCGGCGGGTATATAGCTATCATTTAGACTGTATTTTCTTTCTCTTTAATACTATTTTAAAAACGATCGACCGTCCGTGTTTTAAATGAAACATTGCACAGGCATGCGCGGATCCATCTCTAACCCCCCCCCCCGCTCCGCACACACGCACGAGCGCACAGGCACACACACCTTATCATGATCCATTTAGCTCTAAAACACACGATTTGTGTTGAAACACTAGACAGCCCCTTGAAGGACCAGTTCAACAGTTACTCTGTTTGACACACTTCAAAAATAAAAAAACACAGACCTTTTCACTTGTAGATTAGTATTTGATATTGCTTCAAAATTAAACATGACCCTGTAGGAATGTATACCATAAGTGGTAAATGAGCTAACCAAATGCTTAACCCAGCAGTTTAAAATCATATTATAAAATATTTAACATTCGAATCTATATTAGGAGACCATATGTAAGGAAACACACACTAGACAGATGGTAGCTAAATACAAATAAGTCAGGAAGCTCCAACAGGAGCTTTCTGTAGTACTTTCGACTTGTATTCAGCTATCAGCTGCCTTAAAAGGGTTTGTTTTTATGGTCGTTTAACACTGGTTTCGTTGTGTTATGCAAACAAATTTGAGTATTGTTAGATAGATTTGCTGGAACTGCCTGGTCAGGCTCTAGACTGTTTGCTTAATAGAGTACAACAGAGTTTAACTCATTTGAGCCCAGTGTCCATTAAAAAAGACTCATTCAGACAGTATAGACCCAGATCAGAGGGATCCTGTAGGAACCCTTTGATCAGGGTTTCCACTGTCTACTGAAACCAACGGGTTATTAAGGATGTATGGTGTTTGCCTGTGCTGCCTCCACATAAAACATGGACATGTTCCAAAGTAAGATCTCGACGAACTTTACTTAAATAATATAGGGATAAATGTGTTAAATTCAACTCATTGCTGTGGCAAGATACATTATTCCATGCATTCAAACGTGTCAGTCTATCTCTCCATTGTAGATTTTATGGTTGTAGTGGTTCTTCCTTACTACTGTCATTTAATAATATTTCTTTCCAAATGATACCCATTTTCAGTACATGTAATTGAAAATGTCTGAACCTGTGTATAAACCATTTAATTGCCAATAATAAAAATACTCTTGCTTCTCAATTTAGAAACGTTATCATTTATGTGTGCATTTTAACTATTATCCCGCAATGCATTACTGTTTGTCTGTCTGCCTGTCTGCCTGTATGTCTGTATGTCTGTCTGTCTGACTACTGTCTGTCTCGTTTCTCTGTCTGTATGTCTGGATCTCTCTCTCCCTCTCTCTATCTCTCTCTGTCTCTCTCTGTCTCTCTCTTTTTCTCTCTGTCTTTCTGTGTTTATCTATCTCTCTCTGTCTCTCTCTTTTGTCTCTCTCTCTCTGTCTCTCTCTGTATGTGTCCGTCTTTGTGTCTGTCTGTGTGTGTATGTCTGTCTGTATGTCTGTCTGTGTGTCTGTCTATGTCTGTGTGTCTCTCTCTCCGTCTCTGTCTCTGTCTGTCTGTATGTCTGTCTGCCTGTCTGTCTATATGTATGTCTGTCTCTCTCTGTATGTCTCTCTCTGTCTCTGTCTGTCTGTCTGTCTGTCTCTCTCTCTCTCTCTCTAGGACCCTGATCATATATGTTTGCTAGGCTATCACAAATCCATGCATAGTTAACAAAGACAGCTGGTAAAGTTAGACTTTGACGAGAAAAAAAACAGTGAGCCTAGTCATAATCAAGTTCAAATCAGCATTCGCCGTAAATTGAAGTTTTTATCATGATCTCCATCATCATCATCTTTATCATCCACCATCATCTTTGGGCATAAACTTGATTTTGAACAGTTCATTGTGCATAGAAATGCTTAAAATGAACAAAATGTGTCCGGTCATGTGCTCCCCGCACCTTGTGATTGTGTTTGTGCGGTTTGCTTGCGTCTGGCATTAATTCTACTCAGTCCACCATAGGACTTCCAATATAACAAAAAATGATAAAATATGTTCTCCTTCTACGTCTCCGAAGCCGATTCAGGACCACTTCGAACGTCGGGTAGTCTTTAAACTGCGAAAATCTATTGTAAGAGGTGACCCGGGCTCGGAATTTTCTAATTTCTTATCCGTATTTTGTGCATGCATATGCTTACTGGTATACATTGTATAGACAAATCAGAGTGGTCCTGGAGGCGCCCTCTGATCAGGATCTGCAATGTTTGCCATTCAAAATCCACTAGCAATGCAGACCCAGATGAGAAGGTTCCATTAGGAGTTCTTGACCAAGGTTTGTATTGTTTATCATTCGGAATCCCCTAGCACTGCAGACCTAGATGAGAAGGCTCCTCTAGGGGCTCTCTGAACAGGGTCTGTATTGTTTGTTCTTCAAAATCCCCTAGCTGTGCAGAAGCAGATGAGAAGGTTCCTCTGGGAGCTCTCTGATTAGGATCTGCATTGTTTGTCATTTAAAATCTCCTAGCAAACCTTTCAAACTGAATAGATTCTATACTGACACGAAAAAGAAACCGCGCAGTTGGTTAAATGGCATTATTTTATATTTCTAGTATCTGAATATATGCATATTTCGTACCACAATGTGCGAAAATGTATTGGCTTTGCGATGGTTTACTTTTACTTTAAATGTGATAGTTGTCCGAAAAGTATTTAACGTCTGAACAACGTAAGGGTAAAAAGTGAAAGTTGCAGATTTGTAATTTACCGTATCTGCCTTTTGATTTTGAATATTTGTAACGATTCGCGACAATTATTCAGTATCTGTTATGGCCTCCTCGTCTACGGATCAATGCTAATATTCTTGACCGCATGGATCTGACGTAACGTCTAATGACGAAGTCAGGAATGGCGTTCCATTCATGCACTAAGGCTGCAGACAAGACAGAGCAAGCCGGCCAAGGTAAGACGTTAACGTTGTTTGCAGCCAGGTAGTTCATGGTGAGTCTAGCAGTGTGTGGCCTTGCGTTGTCATGCATAACCTTGGGCATCTAAGTTACCATTTACAAAAACAAGGTTTGTTTTTCTTCCTCACATTATACCTCCCCATACCATTACACTACCCCCTCCAAAGCGATCTCGCTCAAGTAAACAGTTCTGTGCAAACCGTTTACCTTTACGTCTGAAAACCAGGACTCTACCGTCAGCATCGCTTAGGTTGAATTTTGACTCATCACTAAAGAGCACCCTGGACCACATTGCACGGTTCCAACGGAGATGACGGCGGGCCCAGACCAGTCTAAGAGCACGATGTCTGTTATTTATGAACTGTCAACATAAGGCATCCTTGCCCTCACTGTGTTAACGTTGGCCCGTAATCGGTTTAAAACCGTATCCCTTGATATGCCAAGCTGTCTGGCTGTGCTTGTAGCCGTTTTGAATCATTGGTGTATGTGCGTCAACGTCAAATGTCAATCCTGACGTGCCGTCGTCACCCTCGGCCTACCGGATCGACGATTATCTCTAACGCTGTCATTCTGCTGGTAACGTTGTCGGAGACTTCAAATGGTATTCCGATGACAGTTGAACTGCCTAGCGACCCCAGAAACGTTGACGCCAGCTGCTAGTTGCATAAGAGCTTGAATTCGTTCGTTTTCTAAAAGCCGTGGCATCTTGCTTACGAGCTAGTGAAATTCAAAAGTGAACTGTGATTTATGATTGCACAACGAGTAGAGATATCGGTCAGGGTTAATCTGTACCTGTACATAGGTTGCACGGGTAGCACGAGCGAAAAGTTGCATAATCGTCTGCGGTCAATTTGAAGGCTGTCTATGTACATAAAATGTCCATAAACGAGTTCAAAATGTGGAGGGTTATTTTCTGCATTTATGATGATAAAATTGTAATTATAAACTTTATAGCAGAAACGTTATCTCGAATATAAATGTGCACAGTTTCTTTTTCGTGTCAGTATATTAACCCGTTCCCTATTATATATTCAGTCTAATTTTCAATACCTACTGAATATTCATGGACAAAATAGTTATATTGAAATATAGATGGCGTAACCTTGTAGCCATTTTAGAAACTAAAGAAATATATTTATCAAATTCCAATAGCAAACAGAGCAGACCCTGAGCTGAGTCTTCTCTGTTTGCTAATGCGTGAAAAGATGTTTATATGACGGAAACGGTTAAATAAGGATTGGTTATTACATTCCAAAACATCAGCGTTGAAGATGTTAGCCCCTTTTCTGATAGTGACACATTTGTTGTTTCTGTATACATAGTGGATCCAGATCAGAGGATCGCCGTGGATGTATCAGAGTCTGTTCTGTTTGCTGAAATGTTATACATTCTTATTTGTTTGCAATAGCAAATATTTGTACTTTTAATACAATAACTAAAATAAGTCATACATGAACATTCATCCGGTAAAAGGTTATGAACAGTTACAACATGGTTCTGTAATAAAATATAATTTTCTTAACAATAAGCACGACTGGTCAATTCTCCATTGCAAAATTGATATTTTCGTCAGCTAATCTTTCCCCTAATATAAAGTATATAAACGCCAGACCCAGATCTGTAGACTTCTGTAGAAGACGTCTGATCAGGGTCTGCTCTATTTGCTTATGGTATAATTGTCTTCCCTGTCTGCCTGTCGCAAAGTTTGTCTGCGCTTCTTCTCAAAAACGGCTGGGCAGATTTAAATAAAATGTCACAGCATGAGTGTAGTTGAGGTGATTTGGTTCGATTGTATTTCATAGTTATGTCCCCTATAATTTGTTTTAGAAAAACATCGGCAGTAAAACATCAGTTAGTAAATGTAATTACCATGTAATCGACGTCTTGCATCGATCCAAAGATATGTACTCAGGGAGCCAGTGGGGTCTACCGTGCAACCCCCCCCCCCCACCCCTATAGTCGGGGGGGGGGGGGGGTAGCACGGTAGACACCATTGTCTCTGAGTATTGACATAATTTTAGAATCTATCTCTCGAGTATTATCTGTAGATGTACAGTAAAACCCCTATAAACCGGAAGTTTAGTAGAGAAGAATTAAGATACTTTTAGGCAGGTGATTGTTTAATGCAGGGTGAAAGTCATGCAGAAAGCTGCATGACTTTCTCCCTGCATTAAGCTGCCACCTGTCTCCAAGACCGATAGTTATGCTACATTTAACGTGTAGTTTAGAAGGGTTTTACTGCATACCAAACACGTCGCTTATGTTAGAATAAAGTCAAAAATGTAATGCCGTAAGGCATTCTGGCAGAGTCTGTAAGGCTGTAGATAAGAGATCGTAAAATGCGTCATTTGATTGGGAAGAAACCGTAACATGTACACACGGATGTGATAGTATGGATATACTCGTCAAAAGCAATTTAAAACCTGCAAATTAAGTGTACATGCGGGTGTTATATGCTAAATAAGGCATTACCGGTACATACCGTTTAAAGATTTTTCACCTTTAGTGAAACGAAATGTAAAACAGAGCAAAGTCTTCATGTTTTGAACAAGTTATTACTTTTAAAAAACCCTTTTCGCGCACTAATTGCTTTTAACTCGATTTCCTGCGTACGTATGATGTATAATTCGAAACGATATACGACACTGCCTAAGTATTGAATAAAGGAACCAAAACTTAGGAAAATAAACAGCTTACTGAACGTTACATGAATCTCCTCTCTCGCATATTTGCAAACAAATAACAGTATCGAACCGATACCTTAACGTGTCTTCTCGCAGGCGCACTCCTCATCGTAACACAGTCGATAGGGAATGATCAAGGAGCTGAAGAACCGCGGAGGTTCTTCCAAGGCTGCTATTATGAAATTCATTGTCGGCAAATACAAAGTGGGACAGAACCCCAGCGTCAATACCAATTTGAAATTGGCACTGAAGAGTGGAGTGAAGAGTTTTGAAGCAAGCAAAGGGAGTCGGTGCTTCCGGTTCCTTAAAGCTCGGGAAAGTGAAAAAGGCTGCTGCTCCAAAGAAGGTCAAGAGGTCAAGGCTGCCACCAAATCATCAAAAAAGCTAAGACCGCCAAGCCGAAGAAAGCCAAAGCAGCAAAGAAGTAAGGAAGAGAGAAGTAAGGAAGAGAAGTTACCCGGCCACCCGGGTTTAAACAAAGGATCATTCAAAAACTTTCGAGAGGTCACTTTTCCATCGAGTTAAAAAAAATAAAGTCCTATAATACACGTACCAGTACCCACCCACCCACAAACAAACAAACAAACAAGCAAGCAAGCAAGCAAACAAACAAATAAATACTTTGTCATGACGCTAAATATCATGTCTGCACCCCTTACTTACATAGCCCATGCCAGTACTATGGAAAAGTAAGCAGAATACCATTAGAACTAGTCAGTCTGTATCTCTCTTTCAACCGCTTATAAATATAGGTTCCGGTTGCCTCGCAGACGGCATAACTTCGGAACACATTAGTATGTACTCATATTTTACGCAGTAAATGTTTTCCATCGTTCGCCGTTTTCTTTATTTTTACTACATTCTGTCCTAAAACGGTGAAAAACGCCCATGTTAGGATTTCAATAGTCCACACTTTTCTGTATTCTGATTGGTCAGTTTTCAATCCGTTTTCGGGGTTTAAGCTCGACGGTTTTGTCGTTGGCCAGTCAACGTAGACCAGGCCCGATAGCATGAAATAGACGCACTCTGCTCACTCCGTAATTATTGTATCTTACAACCGACATGGAGAGAACAAGGCAGACAGTTAGAAAGTCCGCCGAAGGAAAGGCTCCAAGGAAACAGCTGGCCACTAATGCCGCTCGCAAGAGCGCTCCAGCAACCGGAGGTGTGACGAAACCTCACATATACAGACCAGGAACCGTCGCTCATCAGGAAACTACCCTTCCAGCGTCTGGTCCGCGAGATTGCCCAGGACTTAAGACTGACTTCTGATTCCAGAGCTCCACGTCCTGGCTCTGCTGGAGGCTAGCAAGACCTATCTGGTTGGTCTCTTTGAGGATACCAACTTGTGCGCCATCCACGCCAAACGTGCCGCCATCATGCCAAAGGACATCCATCTTGAACGTCGTATCTACGGACAGCGTGCCTAAGACTTGGGACTGAGTCTAACAAAACGGTCCTTTTAGGGCCACGCAAATATTTCAGTAAGATTGTATCTCAGAGTTCGTGTAGCCCACCGATTCCTAGTTATGTCCCATAGTTTAAGTCGAATACAGTGCATTTGCAAGATATTTTACTTCTCACAAACCTAGAACTTTCAAGCCTCGATCAGATTTTTTGTCTTTCCTTTTTTGTTTGTGTTTTCGTTGAACCAAGTTCGTAACAATGCGTATTTGGACCTGTTCCTCGCCAAGATCTATGTGTATATTTGCCATTTTTATTGCCATGAAGGTCGTATATTTTCCCACGCAACCGCTTGAAATCGACCGTCGTGCTAAGAAACATCATTCTTGTTACGATATTGCCTTTCAAAAATCGTTCGGATCCACATCCAAACTCTATTAAAAGCGAAAACTTACCAGAACATTTATGGATTTCTATCCCGGCCGCGCGCGTCGCATATTTCTCTTTCGACTCCGACCCCACACTGACCTAACTAAACCATGAGTCAGGTCAGGTCAAGGTGAAGGCCGGATTTGGTGTTTCAAGTACGATGAAAAAAATTTGCGCTGTCGGTATTGCAACATTCGAATTTGAACACTATATCCAGAAACATATAAGTAGATTCTAATGAGAGCAAATGAGGAAAAAGTCTAGGAAAAGGAGGCGCTAAGCGTCACCGAAAAGTTCTGCGTGATAACATCCAGGGTATTACCAAGCCAGCTATCCGCCTGATATACGAGGAGACGAGAAGTGTCTTGAAAGTTTACCTTGAACACGTGATCTGTGATGCCTTAACCTACACCGAACATGCCAAGAGGATTACTCACAACCATGGACGTCGTCTACGCCCTGAAGAGACAAGGCAGGACACTACGGGTTCGGAGGTTAAACTTCGGGTCTTACCGACACAACAACGGTCCTTTTAAGGGCCACACACTTTTTTTCCGAAAGACTTAATTCTCCTAGTAGTTAATTGTGTACATGTATATGAGTATGTCTGGGCAATCGGCGCATTTTCTATACAATTTGTCCCTCGTCCAATTTCTATAGATTATAACCCAAAATTAATGTCTCTTCAATGATTTCAGAATTTCTCTTTTATAATTATTGTAATGTATTTATCAAATACTGGTAGTGTCGAGCCGTCTGGCCGGGGTCTACTCTGTTTGCAGATGCGTGTTATATGAGGAAAAGGGTTAAGGCACATAGAATCTACTTAGACGTGGTTCGGTTGCCCACAAAGGCCGTTTGGTTTTTGTTTCCGTTACTTTTAGCATTTCAAAACATATTGGTCTGAATCATATTTTTCACTTCCTGTGATCTGCGGTAAGCTCACTCTTATTCTTAACAGTTTACTCATGCCTATGGCACGTGTACCAACGTTTTGAAGAAATGCCATTCTATCAATATTTTGGAGGCATTTCGTTCGCCAAACTGCTTTCAGAGAGTCGTAAAACACGTTCCCAATTTTCCTTGGGACCAAATTTCGTGCTATATTTTTCCAACACCCGGTTACGTTTGGCACCCAACGAGGGACTGTGACTGTATGAGCTACGAGTTCGATTCCCATTCGTTCTCATACCCATAGAAATTCGGGACTAATTTCAACTTGCTGGGGAGTATGTCACAGTATGTAGGTATATCACCACTTGCACGGCCTATAGCTGTACAAGCGCGCTTTTATGGCGACGTGGTTGAGTGCATGACTGCGAACTTGGCGACCCGGGTTCGACCCCAGGTCTGAGCGGGTTTGTTTCCTTATAAGAACACCCGGTTACATATACTTCACAATTATCGAAAAGCGGTTGATTTTTTAATCGATGCTTACATTTAATAGGGTTTCGGAATCTTACTAAAACGGAATTTTTCAACTGACTAGCAAACAACCCCATTCCAATAAAACTGAGCAAGAAAGAAGTACCTAGCCACATGTGAGAGTTGTGTTGTTAAATCTATTTCGAAATCAGTTACATCTTAAATACCTATTTTGTCAGGCCTTTATGACCGGTTTTCGCACAGGCACACATTTCAAACTCTTTAACGTGGGGGAGAATGTCCCAAACTTCTAAAATATGTACACGCATTTATCCTTGGATTTCGTTACCCGTGGAAAAGGGTAAATTATAACCAGAGTTTGCGTCGTTCTTGCAGCAAGACGGCCAATTCACAGGCTATTTCTGATTGGTCGAGCCGGTCCTTTAAGTTAAGTAGGTCAATCCGTTTTATCGCATATTTAAAGAAAGGTGGGTTTGATCATTCACATTGCCTTGTCTACACGAGAAGCCCAAATTACGTACAAACATGACTGGACGAGGAAAGGGAGGAAAAGCTAAGGGAAAGACAAAGAGGACGTCTTCCAGGACAGGGCTTCAGTGGACAGGATCCACCGTCTGCTGCGCAAAGGTAACTACGCAGAGTACATGCACCTGGCTGCCGTCATCGAATACCTGGCTGCTGAAGTACTGGAATTGGCAGGCAACGCTGCCCGAGACAACAAGGAGACCAGGATCATTCCCAGTCACCTTCAGCTGGTCATGGCAACGACGAGGAGTTGAACAAGCTTTTGTCTGGAGTAACCATCGCCCAGGGTGATGTGTTGCCCATCATCCAAGCCTATCAGCAGTGCCCAAGAAGACACAGAAGGCCAGGTAAACTGTCGTCTTTACACAAGAATTGAACAAACGGCCCTTTTTAGGGCTGCTTTGAGTATTTCGACTTGATTTTATCTCATGCTGTTATGGTAATGAATGAATAAATACGAAGCGTCCCGGTCATAGATCGCCCCTTTTTCAACTGTTTGCACGCCCCCCCCCCCCCCCCCCCCCCCCCAAAAAAAGAAGAGTCGCCTGCTAATCATTCTTACAGTAGATCTTTTGTTTTCTTGCCCCCAAAATATTTTACTAGAACGTATCATCAATGATAATAGGTACGATGTCAACGACATAACTCATATGACACAGTATGTCTCTGTGTCTGTGTATGTCTGCCCCTCTGTCTTACCCGCACAATGCGTCTGTGTCTGTCTGTTCGTTTTCGTAAATATTGAAAACCCCAGATGAGAGGGTTGCTGTGGATGCTTGCATCGTTTGTCATGGAAAACATACAGCACGGTTCTTTATTAAATTGACAACTCTTCCGGTGCAGTTCTGTGCAGTACCAGTTAACTTTAATAATAGAAAAATAAATAATACCAGTTTAATTAAAAGATACCATATATATCCATTTTGTTACGCCGTATGTTGTCACAAACAGTTTGGGGTGACTTGCCGGTCCACCCATAGGTGCTAGACGCGTGAAATTTTTCAAAAATACTACTGATTATTTACTGATCTTGATTTTTGTTTTCGTATAGTATATTACATAGTATTATAGTATACGAAATTTTTTAAATAAATAATATTTTCATGATGTCTTAACGTATCTGAAGATAGTAGTATTTATAGAACGGTCACCCGCCTGGCTCCTGTGGTCTCACCAGCATCCTAACTACTTGCAACTTTCTGAAAAGAGATTTTGACTGAAGTCGGTTACGTTCCCGTTCGTTCTGTGAGACTTTGATAAATCTGATTTTGATTACGTTCAGTAGACTGTGTCCGTATAAATTATGCTCTTGTCATTTTTTTTAGTAAAGCACATCGTGAGCGTTTATATAAAACGAACTCGTATAAAAAAGATGTGGACACTTATCCTGCCATGAAAGTCAGGGCAGGCCCAAACTCTCGTCCGCTTCATTTTAAAGCTCTACAAATTGCCTTGGTTCTTTGGTAGAATTAAGATTGCTGAATGTCAAACAGCTTTGAGCCGGACGAGATGCCGAGTTACTCGGCGTCTCATACAGATCCGAAATGCTTGAATATGGCATTGCTGTCGCGATTGACAGGGAAAGAGTTAATATCCGATCGCTTTACAGTGCAGCACATCCCCGTCTTTCGGATACCGGTATATTTACTTTATTCTTGATTTTCATGGAATTTTCTCATTTCTTATCTTGTTCTGGCAATAAATGCCGTTATATACAACTAAATGCACAGTCTTTAAGTAGATTCTAGTTTATTCTACATTACAGAAGCTGTCGAAATTACACGTTAGACAGAAAAAGTCAATGTTGGTGATATGTACTAGGCCTAACAGACGCCACTGTCGTTAACCCATGTAATTGACCTACCTACTGTACTTTATGCGAAAATCAACTGCAGTAAACCGCCTCTAGTGCGACCACCAAAAATAAGTCTACTTATTTAACATTATTTTGATAGAACAAATATACAAACGTAGATCTACTTCAACCTTAAATATATTTAGTAATGTAGCTCTAATTGAAATCGATTGTAAACCTTAAATGTATTCAGTAATGTAATAACAATCTAGATCTATGATAACTATTGTGATCATATATTGGCTGTCCTTTGTCGTCTAGAACAAAACTATACAATTTTGATACCAGATGAAACTACTTCAATATATCTGGAGCAAACATTTTGGACCCATGTAAGACGTATTATTTCGTCTATAACTGACTTTAATAACTGAAATTATCTGACACCATTGCAGTAGGCTAGTTCTTTTTCCAAACGTTTGAGTTTGATTCAGATTACAATTTAGCAGATTACAATTAAGCATGCACGAAATATTAGTTATTGCTGTTCGTGCATTTCTTTTTCAACACTTAACTTAATTGTTTGTAAATTTCTTGCCACTGAAAACTTAAGCAATCAGTTTGGGCCTAAAACAGGTCGAGCGTTGACGCATGTCTGATCTGAGATCCACATTAGTTGGCTCTTGAAAAACCTATATTGATTCAAACTCTGGGAATTAAGATAAAATACTATTTTTTCTGATACTGTAGATGATAATAATAAAGTAAACACTTTTTTAACATGTTAAATAATGTATTATATTGTTCTTCATTAATAATCAGGCTTTCAATATCTCTCATTCATTCATTTATTCTTTAATTCCTTCCTTCCACGCATCTTTCATAAACCAAACTGCATACATTTTAGATCCAGCTAAGACAATGATAAACTCGACGTCCCATCAGATCAGGGTTTAATTCGTTTGTACTCCTAGAATCGAAAGACCACTAGAATGTCAATCTTTTTTTTCAAAATAATTATTGAAGCAGAGGACAATCTAGCTAACATGACAATCGACATTTTCTCGTGTTTACGACAGCGTTGGAAAATGACGTCACAAATATCTGGTTTAAATAGCGTGTGTACATGTATGGATCAACCTGATTATTCATCAACTCATTCATTCAATCAATTCTGGGTAGATATATTTAAGGCAGGTGGTAGCTTAATGCAGTACAAACATTATGCAGAAAGCTGCATGGGCTGTTTGCATTACTTTAGCCTTGCAATAAGCTCCCACCTGCTTAATATGTTTATATATTGAATTAAAGTGGTCGTTTTAGAGGGGTTTCATTGTCTATGTTGGATTCATAAACATCAACTACAGAAAATAATCAAACCTGTAAATGTTTGGCCTCTTAATTTACTTAATATGTTTTAGAAATATTGCGACAATATCACATGCGAGGTTTTGTGCAGATATACTTATAATTTCCATTCAGTGAACATCTCCGTTTATTGTATTCAGCATCATCGTCAATATTGGCTATATATATAATGTAGTTTTCCTCGAATGCATTATGTTGTTAAAAATCATGTGAGTTTTTCGAAGCAAAAAATTATTGAATATTCTATTCTTAGTGGTCTGGCGGGCATCTGGTAGAACATTTGTACTCCTTTCCACCCATAGATGGGTACAATATATACTGAAATCTACGTCAGTTTTAGAGTGTGCACTTGTTCAATTCCTTTATAAAAATGTGCGTATCAAACCAATGTGCATATCAAACAGAACTACTGGGTATCTGATCTAGACCCAAACTGTTTGCATATGATATCACAGATCTGTTATCTGTGGATAATGAAGGTGTGTACTGTAGTCTGTACAGCTGTAAAAAAAACCAACAAGATAATAAACAGACTATTTTAACCAATTGTGATTTTTATTTCCTTATTGACTTAACACAGAGATTCGATAAGCAAAACATAACTAGAACTGTCAAAAAGGTGACGAACACGCCCGCATGGCAGCCTTGATCGTAAATCCAAAGACTGATAACACATGTATGTTAGATACTGGAAATATTTATGTGATGCACATGCTTGTAAACTTCACAGACATCACATCAACATATATGTGCGTATCAACTTTCATTGAATTACAGTAGAACCTTTCTTAAGCGACCATCAAAAAGAGGTATAATCATGGGCACTTAAGGTTTGTGGTAGCTTAATGCAGTGTAAAAGTAATCAGAAAGTTCCTATGTGAGATTTCTGCATTACTTTTGCCCTGTATTAAACAACCACATGTTGTTAAGACTTATATTCTGTAAATGAATGATCTTATAAATGAAAAGTGTCAAATGGTTTGGACTGATGAGACGCCGGGTTACTCGACGTCTCATCTGGATCAAAACTGTTTGCTTATGATATCACAGACCCGTCTTCAAGACAATGAAGGGGTTAATATTTTTTCTTCATTCGGCAAAAAAAATCTGCAGAATATTACTCAGGGAAACAATGAGTATGCACTCTGACAAGCATGTACATTGTGTACACGTTTACAACAACAAAAACGAAGCTTTTGGCGATAATAACATTTGTAAAAAGTCATATTATGGCGATACTTTCATATTTCAGTGCTGTGACCCATCTTGTCGACACTGACTTTATTGTCATTCGCTTGACAAACAGTTTGGATTCAGATGAGACACCGAGTAATGCCTAGTTTACATTTGCCCTGCGATGAGTTTACGGCGCCCATAGACTCGACGTAACGTCATTAATTTTTTCGCGCGCTCTCCGTAGTCCGTACGGAGGCAGGCAGTCGCCGGGTGATTTTCATACGGATTTCATACGGGACATACTTCTTAGCGCAATGGCAAACAGTATAGACACAGGATCTGTCCTATTTACTAATGAAATCATAGAGATCTGATGCTTGAGTTTTTACCATGGTCAAAAAGTCATAGTGTCATCATTAAAAATCAATTATTTTCATACATTCATTATTTCTTACTTGAACATTCATTAACTCTTTCGCTGCCAATGTCACATCTGTAATTTCCCATGCAAACAGTTTAGATCCAGATGTAACTTGATGTCTCATCAGGATACAAACTGTTGTTTGTTGGCTTGACTACTTTTTTAGATAAAAAATGAAGAAAATTAAAAATAAATAGGTGACGACTAATGTTTCAGGCGACAAAATTCGAAAGCGAAATAGTTAAATGGGCTACGAGTGAATTAAATGAAATATGTATTTTTGTGATACATTTCACAGTAGATTTGTCTTTAAGTTCCTTAAACACATGAGTATATGGGATGTCAAACAGTCTGGGTACCGATGAGACACCGAGTTATCCAAGCTGTTCTCAAAGTTAATCAGATTTTCATCCATTTCAGCAAGTCCTACTTGTATAAATTAACTTCCGGCAATCAAGATTGAAGACAGCTCCTACTTGAAGACGATAATTTTAGCAGAATAAATTTATTTGGCAGCAAAAGGATTAAACAAAGGAAAATTATACTCGATGACAAATTTATCATTAGAACCCTCTATAGTACGTATGTAACAAGAAAGTAAAATGATGTGAGTGAATTTTAAAACCTCTCTTAACCGGGTATTCAAATTAGTATCAATGCCAGTCTGAAATACTAAAGGCAGCTTAATGCAGGGTGAAAGTCATGCTGAAAGCTCCTTCTTATGCGGAAAACTCATTTGGAAGCTTTATGCAATACTTTCACCCTGTATTAAGTAGCCAACTGTCTAAACAGACTTTTTAAGCGTAAAATATTGATGAAGGGCAAAGAGGAAATAACGCCCATGGGCAAATCATTTGTCACGGATAGTATTGGGATAGTACGTGTCCTCGGTCATTACTTAAAACTGTCCCTGAAACAGAATTTTAATGCATTTGCGCAAACAGGTTACATCCAGGTCAGAAGATCATGTAGGAGTCGTCTGGTGAGGGTCTGCTCTACGTACTTATGAAATAATATAAAGCTGATTATGTAGTTTCTGCTATTTTCAAAACAAGACATGTAATCATAAATTAAAGTATTACAGAAGTAAAGCTAATAAATATTCATGATGTACATATTTCTTTCATGAATAAATAGCAGGGACTGTTTGCCCTTTACTTAATATTTATGTCGGAAATAATTACTGAATGGATATATAAATAGCCTCTTTTTTATTATAACACACGAATACATGAATGTTTAGCCAAGGCAGAAACTGCATGATCAGGTCTATGTTATTGCATAAGCAACAAAAGTAGATAGATCCTGATCATTCAGCTCGTATAGGAGAAGTCTGTGTCAACTCTGTTTTCAAAGGTGTTAGAACGAGCATCTACGGAATAAATGGTTAACCATTTGTTGAAATATATCAATACAAAACCCACAGGGGTTAAAGTATACTGCATATTTCGTTTCTGACAGATACATCTACATCCCTATTATTGGAATCACTGCAAGCCCAATACGTCGCTCAAATAAACTCTGTTGATGGATGACAACTTGCGGATGTATCTGGGTTTATTCACCTTAACTCGGTGTCTCGTCAGGATCCAAGCTGTTCGATACCCCGTCTTTAGATATATTCCCAGTAGCTTGATTGAATAGAATGTAATCAAAACTGCACCCGATCAAAATCTGAGCAGTGGACAATGATCTTTCAATATTTGCAGACGAAATTTATTTAGCGGCAAACGTTTCACTTTGTAGCTGATAATATCACCCGTAAGTTAAATTAAATCTGAACTATAATACGTTTTCATGAACATGATCATAAATTCCCATTGAACCGACACACGGACGGACGAACAGACATAGGGTCGACTATTCAGACTTTTTTTAAAAAAACAAAACAAATGTAATATGATAATCAACGTTTGACCCTGATGAGAGGGCTACTTTATACTATTTGCAAAGACTGAAAGTTCTAGTATACAAATAAAAAGTCCCGGATATAGACAAATATTGTATGTATACCCTGACTGGGTGCATCATTTCAACAATTGCAAATTTTGGAGTAGCTCTTTTTACACGACGTTGGATGACATTATATTATACCTTAGCTTCATTGTCTTTATAAATTCGGACAATGGCATCTGTCATATTATTACTGTTAGAATCTACTGCATCACAGCTGGAGATATGTTACTGTTAACAGGTGTCATTTACTGACGCCATTTCCCAATGCTCTGTATGAATCTTAATCTTCACATGAACAAAAATCAGCCACAAATTGAAATGATGTCGATCATCAGTATGCCGTCTGTACAGTAGAACCTTCTTAAGCGGCCATCAAAATGTCTAATTGTGGATCTGTAAGGCAGATTGTAGCTTAATGCATGTCAAAAGTACTGTAAAAAGTTCCTATAGGAGTGTGCTGTATTACTTTTGCCCTGCATTAAACACTACTCTTTTCAATTATAAACGGCCGCTTAACCCTTCTCTTGCTGAATTTTAAAATACATTTCTCCTTCTTTACCCTTACCCTGTTGTATAATTACATATCGAGGGCTTGGTGCAAAACTATTCGAACTCCTTCACTTTGTTTTGCACCAAGCCCTCGATATATCTTCACTGTGTGCAAGTATTTCGCTGTGTAATCACTGCTGTGGAGTGCACTGGTTGCACAATCAACTTGTAAATAGAGCAGACCCTGATGAGACAGCTCCTGTCTCATCTGAGTCTTCACTATTTACTGGTACGTATATTGACGTGAATAGCAAGCGAAGGGTTGGTTGTTCGTGGTTAGTAACGTCGTTAAACGTAGTGTGAAAGGTTTTGTGTTTTTGTCCGTCGTTTGTCTCTATGCTATCCAGTTCATTGGGGTTTATCTTGGTAAATACATATAAACTTGATGTAAAAAATTTAAATGCAGTGTACATAAGACAGGAGTTCCTTTCCTCGAGGTTTGACAAAGCAGTTTTCACTGAGAAAATACAATTTAGAACATTTTGTACGTATTTAACGTGCATTTATTGCTCGCCAGTTAATGATGTTTGAACCATTCTAATGTTAAATATTGAAATGTTTATCCATCCACCATGAATATGAATTAGTTGAATCATTATACGTTTAGATTCTAAACTTTAGATCAAATGTAGACACTGAACAATCATGTCCTATTGTGCAGACCGATACCAAACAGCTCCTCTAGGAATTCTCTACACCACATGTGCAGTTAAACGTCGATATCTCGAACTTCAATAGACCATAAAAATTACTTATAACAGAGAATCGAGTCATCCAATTTCTAATGTGAACTGTTGCTCAAATTCACAATTTAATACAGGTTTTCAGAGCTTTCAGCATTACTTTACATCTGTATTAAGCTGTCACATTTGTAGTCATATGCGTAGTGATACGTTTTCAGTTTCCATCAGTTCAGCTGTATTTGCAAAATGCAATTATGCACTAAAATATGCAGGCTACTAGAATGGGAATGGTGAAGAAAAATACACCATCGTAGGTCAATTTATTACCTTCCAAGACCGTGTATAATAATCATTATTACCAAAGACAGGCAAAATGAATAGAAAACACTTTTAGAAGTCAGTACACGGCCTGTTGGTTGTCCTCAAATGTGATCGTTTTGAAAACAACGTGATCTTGTTGAAAACAAATGGACAAAATGTCTTCTTTAAAAAGATTTTTAGCTGACGACATACTCGGTCAACAGTTTACAGCGTGCTTATGGTTTTTTATCATGATGAAATCACCAAAAGTATGATCTCCTGCAGATTCCACTTACCTCTAATTTGTTCAAGCTTTTGAAAAAAAAACTTGATCGACTGTCAAACAACTTGGGTCCAGATGATTCTCGGCGTCTCGCCCAGAACCAAGATGTTTGTAAATGCCAGGTCGCGCTTAGCAGGAGTAGGGTTTACTATTGTTGATGACAATGTATGGGTCTTTTGTAAAATTCCAAACGCAAGTATAGCTACAGCATGACACCATCATCTATCTCCTAAACGGTCAGAATAAAGATAATGTTTGAAAAAAACACACCTTTGGGTATCAGCGATCTGTTTTAACACATTCCCTCATAGGCTAGTTTTTATTTGAAAGAATCTACTGAAAAGGAGCATTTACTAGAAAATGCCTTTAGAATTGTAGTTTGGAAACCATTGTGATATATAGAGCATGTGCTCCGTTGGAACAGACGCTCTATTTATCACTATGGTTTCAAAACGTGATTTTCACAGAAGCGTCAATATGAGGTAATGTGCTTTTAAAGGCGCATAAACGCCGGAGAAAATAGTGCGGATGGACCGTGCCGAACTGACGGTATGTAAATAAATCGAGTATAGTTAGCCTTTTTCCGGCTTCTGGCGGATCCTTGATGTTTACAAACAGTTTGGATCCAACTGATACACTGAATAAGTCTAGGTCTCATCAGGATACAAACTGTTTGAAACCCTAATTGCCTTTTGATAGAGATGCTGATTATAAATTGAATTTTGAAAACGTAGAGGATGACAATTGTATAAAAATAGTTGGTCGGCGGGTCAGATAGACATGTACATGTATTAACCCTTTTTCCGTGAGAACTATGTTGATTCCAAATTTCAATACCTACTGAATATTCAAGGATAACTAGTTCTAATGAAATGTAGACGGTGGAACATTGTAGCCATTTTAGAATCTAAGGAAATGGATCTATCAAATTCCTTCAGAATACAGAGCAGACCCTAACAAGACAGCTCCTATAGGAGTCATCTGGTCTGGGTTTACTCTGTTTGCAAATTTGTGAAAAGGCAGTTATATGAAGGGAAGTGTTAAATGATAGGAATGTTTATGCAATAAGTTAGTGCTTAAATAATCTCTTCAACAGCTTTAGCAAATTGCACAGTTCGTACTCTTGTTTCGTTTGATAATAAATGACACATAATCACTGTAATCAGTAAACAAATGACACACATATCTGTGGTGCAAGAGTTACGAAAAGTTAGGCGACACCAGTTTGCTTAGCCTTTCATCTGGGTTCATTTAATTTGTAAATATAATTACTTATTACAAAGGTGGTTTATAGATAGATACAGTAAAATTACTCTAAGCCGATTACATAAAATAATCCTGTGTCAGATGGTAACTCAATGCAGGTTGAAAGTAGTGCAGAAAGCTCCTACATTATTTATCATACATTAAGCAAACATATGCCTATAACTGCAGCAATGTTATATTCATTAAGCGATGGCTTTAGAGGTTTTCAATTCTATACAAAGCTACAGATAATGGTGCGTACACAATACTAAAACTGTTATTTCTCCACCAAACCCTAGAGACGATTCTAAAGAGTGGTCGCAGTATAGGATTTGGTTGAGAAAAAAATGAAGAAAATATTCCAAAATAGGGAATTAATATAATACATAAATACTTAAACTGCTCTGATCTAATATTTCGACCACTAAGAGCCTTTGTCAATGATTATCATGTCAAAATACACGTCACATTTTTGTTACAAGCATTCAGCCATAAAATCAAATGATAATCTTTGACAAAGGCCCTTAGTGGTCGAAATATTAGAACAGAGCAGTTTAAGTATTTATGAAAAAAAAATGAGTTATTATTGCAAACGTTTTAATATACACATCTTATCTGGAGCTCTGATACATATTCAATACATGTAGTATTGAAAGTGTATACCTTTATTGCAAGTGGATATCTATCACTGTATGGTGTCATAAGATAGAAGAGGAACCAAGTACATTACAAGACATGATGGCATTTGATATTTTTTTTATTTATAGGAACCAAATGCATTATGATAATTTATGAGATATGATGGCATTTTCAAAAAGCTTTTAATTTAAACATACCAACACTTCTGTCTGCTTAACTAATAATGCTTAACCCTTTCCCTTTTGTAAGCGTATTTTTACGCATCTGCAAACATAGTAGACCCAGACCAGGGTCTGCTTTGCTTGCTTATGGTTTAATATAGATTTGATTCTACAGCTTCAGCCTGGGCCAAAATGTCATGTATTCATATGCCATTATAAAATATAATCATATTAATATTCATGACGTTGTTAGTTCTTACATGAATATACAACAGGGAAAGGGTTAACCTGATAAATGTTTATGAACTAATACAGACATAACAGCATTAGAAACACAGGAAAGTTTGGCCATATCAGAAATAGTCTATATTACTCCCCCCCCCCCCCCCCCTCTCTGTATATAACAGAAATTGCTGAATTTCAAGTAACACTTAAATACTGTAAGCACAAGGTCTCTACATCCTGTTCGGTCTTGTTAACTAATTCACAATGTCTCTTTACCCTGTTTGATCATGTATCACTCTATCAGGGACTTCCCATGAAAATAATTCCACATTTGTAAGTAGTAGTTAATGTATAAACCACCAACTTGCAAGTGTGTCATGGCATCTTTACGTGAACTAGAAAGCAAATATACATTGTTTTTGTAATCCTTTCACTTGTTTATATTTCTTCATAATTCATGACATCAAAAATATTCATTACCAAACTATTCATAGTTAATTTTTCATCTGATCTGGGTCCACTCTGTTTCCAAAATGTATGGAAAGGCATTTCTATGAGGGAAAGGGTTAACCCACTGATATTTTTAATCAAGGTTATGCTTTGTGATGATTCTTCAACTTTTCCTTTCACTGAACAGGTATGTTCTCGGTTTCCAGCATCTGTTATCAAGGGACAACTCTCCTAGGGACTCTATTTAACTGTGTCCAGGAGGTCTATAATCTGTTGTTTACCTGAAGAAAAAAAATAAGAATTTGAAATCCCTCATAATGAATTCCTTTCAGAAAAGAACATTATATTCAAAACAAGAGTATTCGGAGGAACATATGTGTCACCTGCTCGTTACTGACACAAAAACTGTTAATATGCCGGAGTGCGAAAATCAGAACAAAGGGGAATAACTCAAAAAGTATTGCATGCAGTGATGGACCTTAGTTACATGAATGTTCCTCAATGAGAGGAAGACACAAGTGAAACTTGAAATCACTATTTAATGATTAGTTTAGAAATGAAGGGCCAAAAAAGAAAGTGTGACGGACAGACAGACAGACAGACAGACAACAGAAAAGTGATCCCTAAGTGACATACTGCCTCTCGGCAGATGACATAACAAGAAACAGAAAGGTGTTTCTCCTCTGAACACATGTGTAACCTGTTATGTTTCTCTGAACATTGTCACCTGTCGAAACTGTCATTAAAACGTCATGTTCAACCAATCAAATAAGATATAGAACTGAGTCCAAATTAACACCAGTTTCATGCTGCAAATAGAATTGTAAATAATGCACATGTAATGTTCATATAGGAAAAGCGAAAGAAGTGAGATTAAAGGTCAACGTCGCAAACCTTTGGTAAATGTATACGACATTCCATACTGTTAGGATGTACACAAACTCCGAAATTGATGTTCCTGCTTAACAGCATAGGAGATATGCTCCTATTTGGTCCTCCTAATCATCATATCTCTTACATAAGTCATCTGATTTGGGTCTACTCTGCTTTCAAAGGCGTGAATAGCATTTACATTTGAGAAAACATTGAAATATTAAAACAGATTTATGCCCCCACCCCCCACCGTAGGGCATATAATAATCGCATTGTCCGTCCTTCCATCCGTCCGTCCATCTAAAATTTTACATCCCTGGTCCATGGGTCAAAGGTCAAGGTCATCCTTTAAGGTCAAAGGTCCAGGGCAATTCAAGATGGTCCTCTTAAGCACTGTTTCATCCTTTCTAACCCTAAACCTATTTGGTCCCCCTAATCATCACATTGTCCTTTTATATCTCTTACAGAAGTCATCTGATATGGGTCTACTCTGTTTTCAAAGGCATGAAGCATTTATATTAGGGAAAAGGTTGAAATATTAAAACAGAATTATGCATCCAATGGCGGGAATGTAGTAATTGCATTGTCCATCCTTCTGTTCGTCCGTCCATCCGTCTGTCCTTCGATCTGTCCATCCCAAATTTTGTGTCTCTTTTATAACTTTATTTTATCTGCGAATGGATTTCAAACTAACATGGCACAAATGTTTACCACACATAGACAATGTGTGGCGTTTAAGTCCCTAGTCCATTGGTCAAAGGTCAAGGTCATCCTTCAGGGTCAAAGGTCGGGGTGTACCCAAATACCTCATCACAGCAATTTTCAGCGAAATCAAACAATATCTAAATGTTGACCAATCAGAGACAACCATTTGGTTACCATGACAACATTTTAAAAAACAAAAAGTTTTCTACACATCTGTAAATAACAAGCAATGTTCATGTGAAGTTATTGGAATACATATTGTTTTAAAAATTGATAAGTAATTCAAGATGGTCACCCTAAGCACTGTTTCGTCCTATCTAACCCTAACCCTATTTGGTCCCCCTAATCATCACATTGTCCTTTTATATCTCTTACAGAAGTCATCTGATATGGATCTACTCTGTTTTCAAAGGCATGAAGCATTTATATTAGGGAAAAGGTTGAAATATTAAAACAGAATTATGCATCCAATGGCGGGCATGTAGTAATTGCATTGTCCATCCTTCTGTCCGTCCGTCTTTCCTTCGATCCGTCCATCCCAAATTTTGTGTTGCTTCTATACCTTTTTTTTTATCTGTGAATGGATTTCAAAATAACCTGGCACAAATGTTTACCACACATAGACAATTTGTGGCATTTAACTCCCTAGTCCATGGATCAACGGTCAAGGTCATCCCTATGGGTCAAAGGTCGGGGAGTACCCAAATACCTCCTCATAGCAATTTTCAGCAAAATCAAACAATATCTAAATTTTGACCAATCAGAGACCACCATTTGGTTACCATGGCAACATTTTAAAACAAAAAGTTTTCTACACATCTGCAAATAACAAGCAATGTCCATGTGAAGTTATTGAACAAAAATATTATTTTAAACATTGATAAGTAATTCAAGATGGTCACCCTAAGCACTGTTTCATCCTTTCTAACCCTAACCCTATTTGTTCCCCCTTATCATCACATTGTCCTTTTATATCTCTTACAGAAGTCATCTGATATGGGTCTACTCTGTTTTCAAAGGCATGAAGCATTTATATTAGGGAAAAAGGTTGAATATTAAAACAGAATTATGCAACCAACGGCGGGCATGTAGTAATTGCATTGTCCATCCTTCTGTCCGTCCGTCTGTCTGTCCTTCGATCCATCCATCCAAAATTTGGGGCCATTCTATGACTTTTTTATCTGTGAATGGATTTCAAAATAACCTGGCACAAATGTTTACCACACATAGACAATTTGTTGCTTTTAACTCCCTAGTCCATGGGTCAAAGGTCAAGCTCATCCTTCAGGGTCAAAGGTCGGGGGCGTACCCAAATACCCCATCACAGCAATTTTCAGCAAAATCAAACAATATCTAAATTTTTACCAATCAGAGATCACATTTGGTTACCATGGCAACATTTTAAAAACAAGAGGGCCAGAATGGCCCTGAAGCGCTCACCAGACAATCAAAGGAGAAGATTTTCAAAGTTTTCACTATATGTTTCTATAGAGAACTAGCCGGCCCTGGGGCGGGCCAATTTTGACCCCAGGGAATAATTTAGAAAAACTTGTAGGGGACCTGAACATGATGCTATGAGCCAAATATGAAAGCTGAGATTAACCTTCCAGTTTCAGAGAAGAAGATTTTCAAAGTTTTCTCAATATGTTTCTATTGAAAATTGCCTACTACCACTGTGGCAGGGCCAATTTTGACCCCAGGGTCATAATTTATATAACTTTTGTAGAGGACCTGAACATGATGCGCTGTGCCAAATATGAAAGCTGAGAGCCTTCCAGTTTCAGAGGAAAAGATTTTCAAGGATTTCACTATTTGTTTCTATTGAAAACTACCCACCCCTGGGGCGGGGCCAATTTTGACCCAGGGGCCATAATTTACATAATTTTTGTAGAGGACCTGAACATGATGCGCTGTGCCAAATATGAAAGCTGAGAGCCTAGCTTCCAGTTTCAGAGAAGAAGATTTACAAAGATTTCACTATTTGTTTCTATTGAAAACTGCCCACCCCTGGGGCGGGCCAACTTTGACCCCGGGCCATACTTTATATAATTTTTGTAGAAGACCTGAACATGATGATATGTGCCAAATATGAAAGCTGAGAACCTTCCAGTTTCAGAGGAAAAGATTTTCAAGGATTTCACTATTTGTTTCTTTTGAAAACTGCCCACCCCTGGGGAGGGGCCAATTTTGACCCCGGGGCCATAATTTATATAACTTTTGTAGAGGACCTAAACATGATGCTCTGTGCCAAATATGAAAGCTGAGAACCTTCCAGTTTCAGACAAGAAGATTTTCAAAGATTTCACTATTTGTTTCTATTGAAAACTGCCCACCCCTGGGGCGGGGCCAATTTTGACCCCGGGGCCATAAATAATATAACTTTTGTAAAGGACTTGAACATGATGCTCTGTGCCAAATATGAAAGCTGAGAACCTTCCAGTTTCAGACAAGAAGATTTTCAAAGATTTCACTATTTGTTTCTATTGAAAACTGCCCACCACTGGGGCGGGGCCAATTTTGACCCCGGGGCCATAGATAATATAACTTTTGTTGAGAACCTGAACATGATGCTATGTGCCAAATATGAAAGCTGAGAACCTTCCAGTTTCAGAGGAGAAGATTTTCAAAGATGTCACTATTTGTTTCTTTTGAAACCTGCCCACCCCTGGGGCGGGGCCAATTTTGACCCTGGGGCCATAATTTATATAACTTTTGTAGAGGACCTGAATATGATGCTCTGTGCCAAATATGAAAGCTGGGAGCCTTCCAGTTTCAGAGGAGAAGATTTTCAAAGATTTCACTATTTGTTTCTATTGAAAACTGCCCACACCTGGGGCGGGGCCAATTTTGACCCCGGGGCCATAATTTATATAACTGTTGTAGAGGACCTGAACATGATGCTATGTGCCAAATATGAAAGCTGAGAGCCTTCCAGTTTCAGAGAAGAAGATTTTCAAAGTTTGCACTATATGATTCTATGGAAAACGGCCCACCCCTGGGGCGGGGCCAATTTTGACCCCAGGGCCATAATTTATATAACTTTTGTAGAGGACCTGAACATGATGCTATGTGCCCATTATGAAAGCTGAGAAGCTTCTGGTTTCAGAGGAGAAGATTTTCAAAGTTTTACTATATATTTCTATTGAAAACAAGGCACCCCTGGGGCGGGGTCAATTTTGACCCCAGGGGCATAATTTATATAAATTTTGTAGAGGACCTGAATATGATGCTATGTGCCAAAGATGAAAGTTGAGATCCCTGTAGATTCAGAGGAGAAGATTTTTAAAGGTTCAAATTGTTGACGACGGACGACGAACGACGGACGACGAACGACGCACGACGCACGCCGACGGACGACGGACAACGGGCGATCACAAAAGCTCACCCTGAGCACTTTGTGCTCTGGTGAGCTAACAACAAGATGTGTTTGTGAAATACTGTGCCCCCTCATATATTTGACCTCTTGTCCTTGAATGATGATTTTGACCTTGACATGTCACCGCTCAAAATGTGCAGCCTCATGAGATACACAAGCATGCCAAATATCAAGTCTCTATCTCTACTAGTCCAAAAGTTATGGCCAATGTTAAAGTTTGTGATTTGACCCATATATTTGACCTCTGACCCTGAAGAATGACCTTGACCTTGACATGTTACCACTGAAAATATGCGGCTTTATGATATACATATGCATGCCAAATATCAAGTCTCTATCTGTATTGGCTCAAAAGTTATAACCAATGTTAAAGGTGCTGACAAACAGACAGACAGACAGGGCAAAAACAATATGCCTCCCAGATCTGATCTGGTGGCATAAAAAGTTTTCTACGCATCTGCAAATAACAAGCAATGTTCACGTGAAGTTATTGGACTACATATTATTTTAAACATTGATAAGTAATTCAAAATGGTCACCCTAAGCACTGTTTCATCCTTTCTAACCCTAACCCTATTTGGTCCCCCTAATCATCACATTGTCCTTTTATATCTCTGACAGAAATCATGTGATATGGGTCTACTCTGTTTTAAAAGGCATGAAGCATTTATATTAGGGAAATTGAAATATTAAAACAGAATTATGCATCCAACGGCAGGCATGTAATAATTGCATTGTCCATCCTTCTGTCTGTCCGTCCGTCTGTCCTTCAATCCGTCCATCCCAAATTTTGTGTCGCTTCTTTAACTTTTTATCTGTGAATGGATTCCAAAATAACCTGGCACAAATGTTTACCACACATAGACAAAGTCAAAATGTGTTGCGTTTAACTTCCTAGTCCATGGGTCAACGGTCAAGGTCATCCTTCCGGGTCAAAGGTCGGGGCGTACCCAAATACCTCATCACAGCAATTTTCAGCAAAATCAAACAATATCTAAATTTTGACCAATCAGAGACCACCATTTGGTTACCATGGCAACATTTTAAAATCAACAAGATGTGTTTGTGAAACACTATGACCTGTCATATATTTGACCTCTGACATTGAAAGATGACCTTGACCTTGACATGTCACCCCTCAAAATGTGGGGCTTTATGAGATACATATGTATGCCAAATATCAAGTCTCTATCTGTACTGGCTAAAAAGTTAAGACCAATGTTAAGGTTCTGTTGAAGTTACAAAGAAACAGACAATTTGAATTTTGACCCTGAAGGATGACCTTGACCTTGACATGTCACACCTCAAAATGTGCAGCCTCATGAGATACACAAGCATGCCAAATATCAAGTCTCTATCTCTACTGGTCCAAAAGTTATGGCCAATGTTAAAGTCGGTGATTTGACCCATATATTTGACCTCTGACCTTGAAGGATGACCTTGACATGTTACCCCTCAAAATGTTCGGCTTTATGAGATACATATGCATGCCAAATAGCAAGTCTCTATCTGTACTGTCTCAAACGTTATAACCAATGTTAAAGTTTATGACAAACAAACAGACAGACAGACAGACAGGGCAAAAACAATATGCCCCCCAGATCTGATCTGGGGGGCATAAAAAGTTTTATATACATCTGCAAATAACAAGCAATGTTCATGTGAAGTTATTGGACTACATATTATTTTAAACATTGATAAGTAATTCAAGATGGTCACCCTAAGCACTGTTTCATCCTTTCTAACCCTAACCCTATTTGGTCCCCCTAATCATCACATTGTCCTTTTATATCTCTTACAGAAGTCATCTGATATAGGTCTACTCTGTTTTCAAAGGCATGAGGCATTTATATTAGGGAAAAGGTTGAAATATTAAAACAGAATTATGCATCCAATGGCGGGCACGTAGTAATTGCATTGTCCATCCTTCTGTCTAGCAGTCTGTCTTTCCTTCGATCCGTCCATCCCAAATTTTGTGTCGCTTCTATAACTTTTTTATCTGTGAATGGATTTCAAAATAACATGGCACAAATGTTTACCACACATAGACAATGTGTGGCGTTTAACTCCCTAATCCATGGGTCAAAGGTCAAGGTCATCCTTCAGGGTCAAATGTCGGGGCGTACCCAAATACCTCATCACAGCAATTTTCAGCAAAATCAAACAATATCTAAATTTTGACCAATCAGAGACCCATTTGGTTACCATGGCAACATTTTAAAAACAAAAAGTTTTCTACACATCTGCAAATAACTAGCGATGTTCATGTGAAGTTATTGGACTACATATTATTTAAAACATTGATAAGTAATTCAAGATGGTCACCCTAAGCACTGTTTCATCCTTTCTAACCCTGACCCTATTTGGTCCCCCTAACCATCACATTGTCCTTTTACATCTCTTACAGAAGTCATCTGATATGGGTCTACTCTGTTTTCAAAGGCATGAAGCATTTATATTAGGGAAAAGGTTGAATATTAAAATAGAATTATGCATCCAATGGCAGGCATGTAGTAACTGCATTGTCCATCCTTCTGTCTGTCCGTCCGTCTGTCCTTTAATCGATCCATCCAAAATTTTGTTTCGTTTCTATAACTTTTTTATCTGTGAATGGATTTCAAAATAACCTGGCATAAATGTTTACCACACAAAGACAATTTATTGCTTTTAACTCCCTATTCCATGGGTCAAAGGTCAAGCTCATCCTTCAGGGTCAAAGGTCGGGGGCGTACCCAAATACCCCATCACAGCAATTTTCAGCAAAATCAAACAATATCTAAATTTTTACCAATCAGAGATCACATTTGGTTACCATGGCAACATTTTAAAAACAACAATATGTGTTTGTGAAACATTATGCCCCCTCATATATTTGACCTCTTGACCTTGAATGATGATTTTGACCTTGACATGTCACCGCTCAAGATGCACAGCCTCATGAGATACACAAGCATGCCAAATATCAAGTCTCTATCTCTACTGGTCCAAAAGTTTTGCCAATGTTAAACATGGTGATTTGACCCATATATTTGACCTCTGACCTTGAAGGATGACCTTGACATGTCACCCCTCAAAACGTGCGGCTTTATGAGATACATATTCATGCCAAATATCAAGGCTCTATCTGTACTGGCACAAAAGTTATAAAAATGTTAAAGTTGCATACAAACAAACAGACAGACAGGGCAAAAACAGTATGCCCCCCAGATCTGATCTGGGGGGCATAAAAATATGTCTACACATCTGCAAATAACAAGCAATGATCATGTGAAGTGATTGGACTACATATTATTTTAAACATTGATAAGTAATTCAAGATGGTCATCTTAAGCACTGTTTCATCCTATCTAACCCTAACCCTATTTGGTCCCCCTAATCATCACATTGTCCTTTTATATCTCTTACAAAAGTCATCTGATATGGGTCTACTTTGTTTTCAAAGGCATGAAGCATTTATACTAGGGAAAAGGTTGAAATATCAAAACAGAACAAGATGTGTTTGTGAAACACTATGCCCTTGACCTTTGACCCTGAAGGATGACCTTGACCTTTGACCCATGGGCCAGGGTGTTGGATGTGAGCCAACACATCGTCTTTGTGTGGTGACCATTTGTGCTAGGTTATTTTGAAATTCATTCACAGATAAAAGTTATAGACATGACATGAAATTTGGGGCGGACGGACGGACGGAAGAACAGAGAGACAGACAGATAGACGGGCGGATCTATCATAATTCCAGTCAAGCAAATAGAATAGTAGACCCTAATCAGATGATTCCTCCAGGAGTTGTCTGATTCAGACCTTTCCTGCTTGCAAAGTGGTGAAAAAGTTTTGTAAAAGGGACATTTTAGGATCAACAATTAGACCAATAATTATTGTATTGGAAAAGATATATAGATGTATATAAACAAGAGGCCAAAATGTCACAAAATACGCCCGTCAAATGTCTTCAGTTGAATGGCCCTTACTCCATATCAGGTGGCAATAAATCATGGAAATTAATATTTTTTTTACATTTAATCTATATAAGTCCCTAAACGAAAAAGGAGAAACGATTAATTTCAAGGAAAAGTGACCTTGACCTTGGTTGGGAAAAGCCTAGATTCAGTAAGGTTCCTGCCCTCATTGATATCTATGCACATGTAAAGTTTCGTGAAGATTGGATATACAGAACTAAAGTTATTGTCTGGAAATGGAAAAATTCTACTGAAAAACAATCTATTTTAGGAAAAGTGAGCTTGACCGTGGTCAGGCAAAGCCCATATTCAGTAGGGTTCCTGTCCTCATTGATATCAATGCACATTCAAAGTTTCATGAAGATCTGACATACAAAACTTAAGTTATCGTCTGGAAATGGGAAAATTCTACAGAAAAACAATCTATTTTTAGAAGAAAAACAAACGACCTTGACCTAAGTCGGGCAAAGCCCATATTCAAAAGGATTCCTGCCCTCACTGATACCAATGCACATGTGGAGTTTAATGAAGATTGGGCATACAGAACTAAAGTCATTGTCCGGAAAAAAATACCACTGAACAACAATCTATTTTTAGGAAAGGTGACCTTAACCTTAGTCTGGTAAAGCCCAGGGTTTCTTCCCTTACTGATATCAATGCACATGTGAAGTTTCAGGAAGATCGGATATACAGAACTAAAGTTATCGTCCGGAAATTGGAAAATTCTACAGAAAAACAATATATTTTAGAACAAAATGACCTTGACCTTGGTCGGGCAGAGCCCATATTCAATAGAGTTCCTGTCCTCATTGATATCAATGCACATGTTCAGTTTCATGAAGATCAGACATACAGAACTAAAGTTATAGTCCAGAAATGGGATATTCTACAGAAAAACAATGTATTTTTAGAAAACAAATGACCTTGACCTTGGTCGGGCAAAGTCCATGTTAAATAAGGTTTCTACCCTCACTAATATCAATGCACATGTGGAGTTTCATGAAGATCGGGCATACAGAACTTAAGTTATCTTCCTAAAACGAAATAATACTACTGAAAAACAATCTATTTTTAAAAAAAAATAGCTTGACCTTGGTTAGGCAAAGCCCATATTCGATAGGGTTCCTGCCCTCACTGATATCAATGCATATGTGGAGTTTCATAAAGATCGAGCACACAGAACTAAAGTTATCGTCCGGAAACAGAAAAATACTACTGAAAAACAATCTAATTTTAGAAAAAGTGACCTTGACCCTGGTCTGGTAAAGCCCATAAACAATAGGGTTCCTGCCCTCATTGATATCAATGCACATGTAAAGCTTCATGAAGATCGATCATACAGAACTAAAGTTATCGTCTGGAAACGAATTGAGACGCCCGCCCGCCAGCCAACCGAAGGGTTTAAATTCACATAATACATCCCGTCTGAAGACGGCCGTATAATAAATACATGAAAACATTTATTTGTGGACTGCAGTCAATCACAATATGTCCAGAATGAAGTTAGCTAGTGTTGTAGGGATTACCCCATTACTTAATGAATATTCATGAAGAAATCATAACTATCAATATTTATCACAGGGGGCCATTTCGTGGGTCTACATGGTCTAAAAGGTTAAAAAACAATTATTGGGTCGATTTAGTGTCATATTTAATTATATACAAGGGGTCTAACTACCCACTGGCAAATTTCACAACCGATTCGAAATAACGCCCAGTTTTGGACAGCCAAGATGGAATAACCACTAATATTTGGTATGAACGTGAAGCTGGGACATTGTACTTTTCAAATAATATAACTTTTGATACATTCCGACTAAGCCGACTAGCCACTGCCGACGTGAAATTCCTACAAAATACGCTGATTTTGCTTACTCGAACGAGATCTCGCAACAACGATTTACCGCTTGGACCCCCTGTAAAACGGCCATAATCGCGATGCCTGGAGACAAAACGATTGTGCAATCAATACATATGACAACAAGCTATCGTTTACCTCTCAAGCTTCCTGTAGACACTGATGCAGATCCGAAATGCAGGTGAATTTTCGTGCAATTAGCAGATTTAAATCTCTGTCAGGCTACTACGAGTCACATGACCCGCTTCCTTTACAATAGCAACATCCGTGTGTCTGTTTCTTGTTTGCCCTATAAGCATGAGCGAGAACGCAGGGCACCATCCCTCGGTCAACAGGTGCCTTTTGACTGGCTAAGTAGAAACTAGGTCAAGTTGTTGCGAGATCTTGTCGGACTAAGAAAAATCAGCGTATTGTGTAGGAATTTCACGTCGGCACTGGCTACAGATTATTCAGAATGTATCAAAAGTTATATTATTTGAAAAGTACAAGATCCCAGCTTCACGTTCGTACTAAACATTAGTGGTTATTTTACCTTGGTAGTCCAAAACCGGGCGTTATTTAGAATCGGGCGTTATTTAGAATCGGTCGTGAAATTTTCGAATGGGTAGTTAGATCCATTGTATATAATATAACACTAAATCGATCCAATCATATTTTTTTTACCTTTTAGACCGTGTAGACCCACGAAATGGCCCCCTGTGATATTTATAAGCAGAATAATTAGACCTGCACATGAACAGGTCAATTTGGCCATGACAGAAATTGTAGAATCTGACCTATATCATTCAATAAGCAAAATACAGCTCCTACTGACGCTTCTGATCTGCCCGGTCTACTATTTGCAAATATAATTGTTTTTATCAAGTAAAGTGGTATGGCATTGCAAAAAGAGTATACCTAGATCTGATGGCTTCTGTAGGAGCCATCTGATCAAGGTCTGCTCTATTTACTTATAATATTGAATTATAAAGATCCTATTCTACAGTGTCTGCCATAGGCAAACCATAATGTGTTCATGTATGATTATAAAATTTAAGCTAATAGATATCCATGACATCATTATTTGTTACATGAATATTCATGAAGTAAAGGACTAATTAATGACCCAGAAATAGATTTCATTTTGAGGGCATTTAACCCTTTCCCTCATATTAATGTTTTTATATGCCTTTGCAAAGAGGGTAGCCCTGGAGAACCAGAGGGGCCGTCTGATCAGGATCTACTGTTTGCTTATGAAATTATAGCAGAACATACTCTAGGGTTTCTACCAATACCGAACAATCATATGTACAGAGTTCATTTTTAACAGCCAGCTAATAAATGCTATTGTTTACACGAATATTAAACAGGGAAAGGGTTAAAATAGGTTTTTGCTGTATTCTGAATTCTTACCTTGGACAGGTAAGCCTGTATCTATAGGCAGAGCATTATTAACTGTAGTCCCTTTTATCAATTCATCCAGCATCTTCCATCAACATGGTTGATTTGTCACTCAGATGAATTCCCATCCAAAGCTGAAAAACAGGTATATTGTACGTATTATTACGTACCTCATGTCAGACTATTCATGTAAGACAGAAAAGAGAACACTTAACCCTTTCTTCTATAATTATGCCTAAAGTTCTACTAATTAATTTAAGATATTATACCAGACAAGAGAATATTTAAAACTTTCTTCCATAAACATACCTTTCTACGCATTTGCAAATAGAGCAGACTCAGACCAGACAACTCCTATTGGAGCAGTCTGATTAGGGTCTGCGCTGTTTGCTTATGTGTAATACAGATATGGTTCTAGATTCTGCCATGATCACAATTTCCTGTGTCCATGTGCTTTTATAACAATTTATCTAATTAATATTGATGATCATTTGATGTCATTACTTTTTACATGAATATTAATGGCGAAAAGGGCGGGTTAAGGCAAACGCCAGATTGTGAATGCAAATGAGCATTACCCTTCCATATTTTTAAGCATAATGTGAAGATTCTGATTATATCATAATCATGCCTCTTCAATATCCATTGATCTGGTTCTACATTCACTGGTTTGCTATGCTGCATAAAATACTAAAGGATTTATAGGACTCAAGCTGGAGCTCTCCATTAGGGAGAAGTTTAGTGGTATTGAGGGAGAAGTTTTGGTCCTTATTTTGTATCTCCCTGTGTTCTACATAATAAAACTTCTTCCTCAGCTCTTAACAGGGAGAAGTATGCAGGGTTAGGGAGACTTTTTCTCCTAAATTACCCTCTTGCTTGAGCCCTGTTTAACTCAGATACCCATGCATATTACATGTGTCACAATTACAGTACTACAGTTTAACCCTTTACAGTCATGAATATTCATGTACCATTATAGAAAATAATCTTATTAATATTCCTGGCGTCATTATTTCTTACATGCATATTCAACAGGAAAATGGTTAATTGGAAGTTATTCTTTAATAAATTGTTTCTTGCACATTAACTATTCGTGCCATGGTTATTATGTGTAGATGTATACCAAATATAAATTTAATAACTGAGGGAGGAGTGTGCTATCCGAGCAACCCATGTTCAAATACGGACGGACCAACCGATCGCCCAAATGACTGCTGGGCAGGGTAATTCCAGTATACCCCCTGGCTGTTATTGTAAACCTCTGACTTTAAATAAATATTAATTAAATTACTTGACTTGACTTGACTTACCTTGAAGAAGTATGCAGGGGTATAATGAAATATGGAACATGGAACACTGTAGCCATTTTAGAATCTAAAGAAATAGATCTATCAAATTCCAAGATTTCCAGAAGGGTATTTCAAGCACAAGAAGCAGAAAAAGACTGCCCAATCAGATATCACTCAACAGTGCAGGGTGAATTTTAGCATAAAAGGACATTGCTTCCTATGGTTTGCATACCTTCAGTCACTGTCAGCATTAATCAAAGATCTCAGCCTCATGTAGCCGGCTTCGGCGGAAGCAGCGCCGAGTAGCCGCAAAAGTCTTTTCACCATAGACCGGCTGGTATTTCCTGTCATGCTCAGTGGTGCTGTACATGGTTCCTACCCCAGTGCAAAGTACCGGCTCAAAGAATATGCCACACAAAGCCAAACTATGGAAAAAATGTGTCCTTCCTGATGTGCCTCCAAGGCCTGAAAAACCGGGAAACCACATACAATATACAAAAATCCTTGAAAAATGCTTTAAGAACTCTAATTTGAGTGTTTATGTTATGATTTAGCTAAATATTGTTGTTTCTTAAATAGTGAAACTGTCAAGTTATGAGAAATTCACAATAAAATTAATGCTTTGTTACCTTTTTAAAGTCATCTGACCAACTTAGCTGCACCGTATTCAAAGAAACCCATAACAGAGGGCACTCAAACTTCAAAACTTAAGGCCAGCAGATACAAATAGATTTCAGAAATAGAAATAGCACTCTTTTTCCTTGCTTAGCAGCCACAGAAATTACAGTCGCGTCTGTCTAAAGCTACAAATAAGGGTTAAGAGTCGCCCGCTTTGCATGCTTGATGAACAATTTTTAATTAGCGGTTGCAATTTATGTAGAGCTCTGCACTATTAAAGTTATTAAATGCAGAAAAAATGCAATAAAAATAGAGAGAGACACTCTGAAAATGCAAATTTGATTGAGATGAATATTAGATCTTGGAAATTATGTAAGAAAACACATTGGAAGAGCCAAATAAAATGACAGGAAGCACCGAAAGAGTCGGTCGCGCGGCTAGATCCAATGAAAAACTGTGATTTATGCGCTTCAAGCTAAATTTATGAGATGCTAAATGCTGGAATCTGTCCGAAACTTCACGAAATACTTTACTTTGCCAAATTTGATACATATGAGGGACCTTTGATTCCAGAGAAAGATATTTCTCCAGCAGGGAGATGTCAAAAAGTAGCCTAAGGCAATTTTAGGAAGGCTTTAGGACGATACCGACACTTCAAAGTTGCCCGTCATTAGCCAAAATTTCTCAATTTAATAAAAAATGCTTGAAATTCAACAAAAATATACTCAGCCGGGTTGTTGTATGCTGTTTAGATCCAGATCACAGAGCCTATCAAGGCCAAATAGTCTGATGTAAGTGCAGGAGAGGTCTTTATACTGAACCGTTTAACACATTTTTTTAAAAAATCTCAATTTCTTCAAATCTACTGAGATCTGTTGAAAACTCTCTCATGTGCAAGCTTCTTTAGTCATAAATTACCTACATGTGAAATTTCAGGGCAGTAATCCTTACCGTTTTGAAGATATTCCATTTTAACAGTTTCTGTTATAGGTGTGAGCCCGGTCACTTTTGCCCTTCTTTATTCTATGTAAAAACAGGCATTTTCTGCGTCCCATAGCTACTTCCAGGCATAGATTTGGGTTATACCCTCTTAATACGTTCATATTTAGTCCAAACACAGTCTCTAGATCACCAGAAAACAAGGTCAAGAACGTTGACTTTTTTCGCTACACACAAAAGTATGTACACACCGTCTATTTCGCTTTAAATTTGGGCAATTCTGACGCTCCACACACATATTTCCCAACATCCACCAGAGGAAGTAGTCCTGCAAGAGAGTCACAAAAAATGACCCCAATGGGCAGAGAATACACACAATAACTTGAAAATATGCAATTATTCAGCCTGTCAAGTTCTTAAGAGACACTTATTAGCTCATATTTAAAGCACCGCAGTTCTAAAGAACTACTTCTTACTGTACTACGACCTCCGGAAGCAATTGCTCACCGGAGTCACACCATCTGCAGTCCAAGATAGAGGGGGAAACCCTTAGACTGTAGAAGTATATTATAAAGTATAACCCACAGGGCAGGGCAGGGCCAAATTTAACCTCAGAACTATGATATTTACAAAATTTATAAAGATATACTAAGTAAATATATACACCATATATCTAAGCTCTGGGACTTGTAGTTTTTGACAAGTAGATTTTTAAAGCTTTCCCTATGCCTATAACTACTAAGTGAACTCAACACTCTGCTAGTGCTAAAGAAAACTTAAACAACAGTCTGCTTCAAAAAACTGGCCACCCCTGGGACAGGGCCAATTTTGACCCCAGGGGTGTAATTTATATAACTTTTGTAGAGAATGTGAATATGATGCTATGTGCCAAATATGAAAGTTGAGAACCTTCCAGTTTCAGAGGAGAAGATTTTCAAAGTTTTCACTATACAGTCCAACCTGCTTCAGCGGTCACCTGGTATCAGCAGCCACACTGCTGTAAGCGGCCACTCTAGGACCCTCCCAACGAAAAACACTATATATTACACCTGGTATAAGCGGTCACCTGTCAAACGCGGCCAGCGGCCACTCTATTTCATCCCAAATGGCCAATACACACTGGTGTAAGCAGCCAGGTGTTCTACAAATGTAAAGCGTGTAAACACTTTTCATGGCTATCGATCGGCAACATCAGACATTTTGTCACATTTGAATGCATACAACTAACGGTCATGACCCATGTGGACCCCTTATCAGAGTTTCTTTTGTTTGTTTACAAAGCGCGTCTGTTGTTCACGCCATATTAATTGGGGATTTACCTTCTACTCGGAATTCCCCAGGAATGTAATCACACGTGAACTAGCTGGTTCCCGACTTCGGCTTTATGAGTTGGATGTTCGCGGACAGAATATTCGGGAAACCAGTCGTGTCAAACATGGCTACACCGTTAGAAGTTACACCATGAAGCCAAATTCGAACAACACTGGCACGTGTATTACTCAAATAAAAGAACTGACACTTATAAATAAGGGAGAAAAGGTTGAAGAACGACAAACAAGGCAATTAATTCGATATGACTTGCAATTATTACGGGCACTTTAGGTCAGAATGGTCTTTATAAATATCGATTAGTATACTGCTGTACACATAATACATGTCTGTCATTATTACTCGAAAGTATGCTTGGTAACATGCACCTGGTTTAGGCGGTCACCTGCTGTAAGCGGCCAAAGTGGCCACTTCCCTAGACTGACCGCTTAGAGCAGGTTGGACTGTATGTTTCTATTGAAAACTTGACACCCCCAGGGTGGGGCCAATTTTAACTCCAGGGGCATAATTTATATAACTTTTGTAGAGGACCTACAGATGATGCTATGTGCCAAAGATGAAAGCTGAGAACCCTGTAGATTCAGAGGAGAAGATTTTTAAAGGTTCAAATTGTTGACGTGGGCCGACGTACGACGACGGAAGACGGACATCAGGCAATCACAAAAGCTCACCCTGAGCACTTTGTGCTCTGGTGAGCAAAAAAGCCTTTGTTCTACGCCTCTGTAATAGTCACTTTATGAAACCATTGTGATAATTAGAGCATTTGCTCCATAGGAGTAAATGCTCTATTTATCACAATGGTTTCAAATCTACACAATTCTGAATTTTTCCTTGTCTCTAATTAATGCTCCTTATTAGTAGATTGGTTCAAAGAGGTAGGATCTGAAAAAAGTCTGTGATAAATAGAGCATTTGCTCCATAGGAGTAAATGCACTATTTATCACAATGGTTTCAAATCTACACAATTCTGAAATTTTTCTTTTCTCTAATTAACCCTTTCCCTCATATAAACATGTTTTCACGCATTTGCAAACAGAGTAGACCCAGATTTACCTCTTTGAATAAGCAGACAACATTTCTAACAGATGACAACCCTATCACTGCTTAGCATGACTTGACCGAAATAAGCAAACAGTTTGGATGCTGATCTGACGCATACCAGTATCACGGTATGTAACTTTATATGTGGTTTGTATATGGGTTAATTTACTCCTATGGAGAAAATGATCTATTTATCACAATGGTTTGAAATCTATGTACAATTCTGAAATTTTCCTTTTCTCTAATTAATGCTCCTTATCAGTAGATTTATTCAAAGAGGTAGGATCTGAAAAAGGCCTTTGTGATAAATAGAGCATTTGCTAACCATTGTGATAAATAGAGCATTTGCTCCATAGGAGTAAATGTTCTATTTATCACATTGGTTTCAAATCTACACAATTCTGAAATTTTCCTTTTCTATAATTAATGCTCCTTATCAGTAGATTTATTCAAAGAGGAAGGATCTGATAAAATCCTTTGTGATAAATAGAGCATTTGCTCCATAGGAGTAAATGCTCTATTTAATTATTTATCACAATGGTTTCAAATTTACACAATTCTGAAATTTTCATTTTCTCTAATTAATGCTCCTTATCAGTAGATTTATTTAAAGAGGTATAATAGTCATTTTATGAAACCATTGTGATAAATAGAGCATTTGCTCCATAGGAGTAAATGCTCTATTTATCACAATGGTTTCAAATCTACACATAGATTCTGAAATTTTCCAAGAGGTAGGATCTGAAAAGAGCCTATGAGGGAATGGGTTTACCGTTAACAACAGTGTGAACAAACAGACACTAATTCTGAAGCAGACACCTTTATAGAGTTTTGACCAGGAACTTGACCTATCCAGTGATTGCGTAAGACAGACTGAGTATCTGGGGTCCTTCTAGCTCAGGGGAGCCTTTATAGTGTAAAAGTCTATTTTAAAGTATAACCAACAGGGCAGGGCCAATTTTAACCTCAGAACTATGATATTAACCAATTAAGGTATACTAAGTAAATCTATACACCAAATATCTAAGCTCTGTGACATGTAGTTTTTGACAAGAAGATTTTTAAAGTTTTCCCCATGCCTAACCTAAGTGAACCCAGCATTCTGCTACTTATACAGAAAACAACAGTCAGCTAGAGAAAACTGGCCACCCCTGGGACCGTGGCGGGGCCACTTTTGACTCCAGGGACATAATTTATATAACTTTTGTAGAGGACCTTTTATAGGTGATGCTATGTGCCAAAGATGAAAGCTGAGAACCCTGTAGATTCAGAGGAGAAGACTTTTAAAGGTTCAAATTGTTGACGACGCACGACAAAAGCAGACAGACGGCAGACATCAGACGATTACAAAAGCTCACTCTGAGCACTTTGTGCTCTAGTGAGCTAAAAATATCATTATATTTGATAAAGTACTGTTGGTTACTTAAAGGAATTTTGTTGTTCTGTCTTCAATATAAATAGCAATTATTCACATACACCTCCCTAAATAACACTTTATTCCATCAATATTCATGTAAGAAATAATGATATCATGAATACTAATTACATTAATTATTAAAATAACGCTATAACTTTAATTAGCAAAGGAATTTTTTACCATGAAAGAAACTGTACAATCATACCTACTGACAGTAAACATAATCAAACAGAGCAGACCCGACTCAAATAGGAGATGTTTGATCTGTGTCTACACTGACTGCAATCTTAAAATTATCAGATTTTCCAGAGCCCCAGATAAGATGCTTAAATTTAAACATTTTCAAGCATAGCTCATTTATTTCCCCACAAAACCCTATACTAGCTGTGACCACTCTTTAGAATTGTCTCTCTCAGACAGCATACATGTGATAACTACCGACGGTAGGTGAATTTTACCGTTTTCAGAGGTGGTTTACCGTTCTACCGTTTAAAGAAATATGGCGATTGGAACTTTATAGCCATTTTAGAAAGTACAGAAACATTTTTAAAATTCCTAAAGCAAACAGAGCAGACCAGATGGCTCCTATAGGAGCTGTCTGATCTGGGTCTACTCTGTTTGCAAATGCGTGAAACCTTGGTTTATATGAAGGAAAGGGTTAATCGGGGTTTTAACACCACATTGGATTTTTTTGCCAAACCAGAAAGTGTAGAATCATTCCTATACCATAAGCAAACAGAGCAGAGCCTGACCAGACAGCTCCTGTAGGAGCCATCTGATCTGGGTCTATTCTCTCTGCAAATTTATGCGTGAAAAAGGTGTTTATCTGAGGGAGAGGGTTACGTGTGTAAATGTTATGTGTGTAATGTAAGGTTTATAATGGTATGATATGCATTTATTGTAAAGTATGAATGATACTGTGAAAAAGTATAACAAACATAGGTATCAAGCAAATTTCTTTTTTCTCCTCCATATATTTTGTCGCGTCAGTAAAATCTACCTGATAAAAGTCAAATCTACCTGACAAATTTCCTAAATCTACCTGACATGCCTCAGCAGGTTATCACATGTATGAGACAGATTATTCTAAAGAACTGGTCACAGTATAGGGTTTGGTGGAAAAATGACGATTTTAGTATTTGAGTATGCCCTGTTATCTGTAGCTCTGTATTTTCACTATCTATATAGACAAGAAATAACCGGACATAAACAATTTAACCCGTCCCCCACTTTCAAATTGATTCTATTATTTGACGTAAATGAATGTTTTCACTTTTGATCAGCAAACTTGTCTTCCCTATAGATGTAATTACCTGTACTGTTTCTACTAGGATTACTGTCATTCATTATCTACTTAATTAATTATTGGTTTACATTCAAAACGTACCTTTAAATATCCTTGCATTCATGTAAAATCCATGTTTGTAGAGCAATGTCACTCGGCCTATTTTGCAATCCACCATTACCATTACAAACTGAAAATAGGTAATTTTCTAGGAATGAAGCAATATGACGTCACTCAGTCTCTATGCCCTAACAGGCTAACAGGGGACCAAGTCAAAACGTACCCAATACCAAAACGTACCTACTTTTTTTGTCAAAATGTAAAGTTATTATTTTAATAGATACTTCATAATGTGTTTGATCCTCATGCAGGTTATTTACTTATGATCTGGTTTAAAAAAATATTTAAAAAATATTTTTAATGTAACATAATATACATAGAACTAAATAGATATAAATGTTTTAAATTGCTATGTTCAAATGTACCCGCTTATTCTGATGTAGTGTAATACTGAAGCAGGCGTAGGCATTTTCTATTGTTATAATCAAATGATATAAAAAATTTACTTCATAGAAATTTGCTAACATTAGTATTCAAATTATTTTTAAATGAAATGTAACATTCCGTATGTCCAAAAATAAACTTATAATAAGAACAACTAAATTTGTTCATATTAATCACACCACTGAATGTGTGAAATTCCCGTCTCCTTAAATGAATACACCAGGAATACCTGTTTTATGCTGCTCACACTTTATGCTTTAACATTCGTATTTCCCCAGGTTAGTTCTGATAGTGCTTTATTTTATATATTTATTCATTTACATTTAAGGTCAATCAGCAAATATACAAACACATGAAAATCACAATGTTATTAAAATGAAACTTTCTTTTTTATATTTTGATGTGGTTATCATATATGGGCCATTATGGCATGAATGAAATAATATGAAAATCAATATAAATTCACATATTATCAAATTATCCAAATTTTCCATTTCAGATTATACATTAGTATTGTCACAAGTAAATACAATTTTGACAACTCAGATCTGATTGCCCTTACATTAACCATGGGCTTGCTGTGACAACATAATGTTTCTTTCTTCAGTTGAAACTACACGTACATGTATTTTTATTGAAAAAAAGTCTATGTTACGGGAAGATGATTCTGTCAGGAGCTATGTGGCAACTGAAGTTTGAAGAAATATATTCAAAATTAAAAGAGAAGGATTGTGTAAAGATTAAATTATTACTAGAATACAGTTTACTAAGAATTGTTCAATCATATGGTGCAAATAAAAACTTCTGACTTTCCCAAACTTGGAATCGAAAATACCGTTAAAATACATAACTTGAGTGATGTCCTATGTTTATTTGCTACTTCAAACCAATTCATGATTTTTAAACCTAATATTGAGATGGGGTTGTTTTGCCATGGGGACGAATTTGGCAATGGCCGTCAGCAGGTTGCCTTGAAAGCTATGGCGTAATATTGTTATAATAATTGTTCAGAACACAAAGCGAAACAAAAGGTGAACGGTGGTAAAACAAACCACTGTCTCATTATTAAAGCAACGCAATTATCAGAATAAAAGCATAAAATTTACCATGCACTTTTCACCGTTCAAGGACGCAGCCATATTTCCTTCGTCATTGCCGTCTCGGCTGTCAGGATCATTCGATCAATACATGTACGTCTATTTCAATGTCTTAAACATTGTTTAAAGTAAATGCACCAAATCTCAATAACCATTTTGTTTATTGCAAACCGAATTCTGATCACTGGATCTTTTGCAAAGCTACAGCGGCCATTTTACCGGAATTCGAGAAGAGCCTACGTACGTCATCGATGACGTAATTGGTTGTCACCGGAGTTTATTAAAGCAATTTGTGGGGTGTGAAAAATCGATTTTTTTATTATGCATTTTTTGGCTATATATCATGGCCCACATGGTAGTTAAAATGACAATTAAGCTTTATGTATTTTATTTTGTAATATATATAGCCAGTTTATTAAAAAAAAATAGAAATTGGGAAGTCTCCTTAATCCTGAAAATTAAGGTCGATGAAATATATACCACAATTTCTCAAAATCTCTCTAGTTTCAAAAATAAACAACAAATGTCAAACTTTTTTTAATTACACAATAAATATAGTGAGTTTGAATCACAGAGCAGTAAAAGTAATGGTCTGTTCATTCTTGATTTTGGATAGTCAATGTTCAAAATATTAAGGAGACCACTTTTTGTCTCCCTATTCCAGCGGTCCCCCTTATGCGGTGGTCCTAGGACGGATGGTCTCCCGAAGGAGTAAAATATATATATATATATATATATATATATATATATATATATATATATATATAATAATAATAACACGAAGCTTGCTTTTAATGCTATTTCTACAAGATTGAATCAAAACAGAATTTAATAATTTATATTATTCTAAGTAAGTGTTGTTTCACCAAACCTGTAATCTCAGAACATTACAACAATAGTCCTTTTAATAAGAACTTAAAATTTCGCATACACTTATTAAAAATAAAGCTTGGTGGAGCATAATTTTATACATACTCAATTTGGAACAAGAAATTAACATACATGTATGAACGAGTGTAATTAATCACTTACCCTCTGTCATTTGCGATCTCAAAGACATTTGCATACAGCTTGGAGACAGGTAAAAAAAACAAACCAAGATACATTAAACCCCAAACTGTTGGATTCTTAATAGATTTCACGAATCAGAGGTGTATATTGCATTTGGTCCGTTTGTTTAATCCGTATCCCATTTTATATCAGATAAGGAATTAACCCTTTCCCTGATATATATTCATGTAAGAAATAACGAATATTTGATATTGTTTATAATGGCATATGTACATGGGATGTACAATCATATCTTAGATTATTAACATTCACTATGCAAACAGAGCAGACCCTGACCAGACGGTTCCTATAGGAGATGAGCTGGGTCTACTCTGTTTACAAAGTCGTGAAAGGGCGTTAATGTATATGCAGAAAAGGGTTAATGTCTCGTAGCAACAAGGGCATAGTTTACGAAATTTATGTATCTTTTGTAAAGTATATTTTGTATGTTTTGTGAGTAAACCCGTTTCAAACTGGACTTTCAAAATACCAGCATAATGCAGATGAAAGTCATACAGAAAGCTCACAAAGCTGACAATGACGTCACGAATAGTGATTAGAATAGTTTGATAATGGCTCAAGAACACAGAGGCATTTGGCCATGAGAATCTGCAGAATAAGCAAACAGAACAGACCCTGATAAGACGGCCCCATACAGGAGCCGTCTGATCTGGGTCTACTCTGTTTGCAAAAATATTGGAGTCGTTTGATCTTGGTCCGCTCAGTTTGTTAAAGTATAAAAATTGTTTTTATGGAGTAAAGGGTTAATACATGCTATCTATCATTTGCGCTTGCGTGACAAGAGAAATTTAATTCATATCTTATAAGTCAAAGTCAATCCTAGACAATTTGTTCTAAAGATTTAATGCTTGGCCATGCTAAACAACACTTATGCCATTGCACGGTCGTTTCTCAATATACGATAGACACTGCATTATGCAAATATGGAAATTTCAGTAAGATATTATTCGTTTATGTGCGTGTGTTTGTTCTAAATTGTCGGATTTGCAAAATATGAGCATTTGTATGATGATGAAGTAATACATTAAACAAGTATGATCAATACATGTACATGTATATAGAAATGTTGTATTCTGGGCCTTGGAAGTAAGGTGGTTGAAAGTTACAAATATGAACACTTTCTCACGTTCACAGATTAATGCAGGTCTAAAGTAATGCTTTCAGCATTACTTTAGACCTGTAGTAAGTTGTCACTTGTGTTTCTAGATATGTGAAGTGATACAATATATAACTATTCTGTACTTCGAACTTGAACTTCGAGTTATCCGAGTTCGAGTTATCCGAGTTCGAGCTAATCGAAGTTCAACTGTTTCTTTAAGTACATCAATGCGTTACGTAATGGAATAACAAATGTCAGCGAATTGCGTCATTATTGACGTAAATGTGTACAATAAAAATCAATTGATTTTCACATTTATATAACTTTCTTATCACTTTATCAACTCTGATCCCACTATATGTGACCGGTTTCGCATTTTCAAACAGCGTGGAGCCAGACGAGACACTTGTGCACTTGTCATCCTGTTTGGCAACAAGTAAATAGTTTCTAAAAAGCTTTTTCAACTTGGACGAAGTCAAATTAAAGCAGACTTTTGTTTACATTGGGACAAGTATTAAGCCTTAACTTCTTAGATACGCCTTGCTATGCCTTTGCAAACAGAGCAGACCTTGATCAGACGGCTCTTGATCAGACGGCTCTTGTAAAGGCAGCTCTTGTAAAGACGGCTCTTGTAAGCCGGCTCTTGTAATGACGGCTCATGTAAAGAGCGTTCTGATCAAAGTACAAAAATGAGTCATGCAGGAAATACCACATACAGAACAACCACTCGCCCGAACAGCAACACAAGGAAACAGCAAATGTACATGGGTAGAAATAACAACAAGAGACGCACAAAGACAAAACAAACATACAATAGGAGGAAGATGGAAGTACCGCCTTGGAACGGTCAGTGACAAAAGTCACCGGGGGTTTAAACCGGTTTATGGGCGCCCAACCTCACCCTTATTCCATCCCCATCCTAAAAGACAAACAGTGTAAATAAACGTATCCCCTCTCCGACTAATCTACAACAACCGCGACAGCAAATACAGTGGTAAAGTGCATGTATAACAAAAAAACATTTAATTGAACATACTGTATCCACCTATCGCTAGTGTACTCAATGATTGAGCTGCAAACAGAGTAACTGTAGAAAAGTAATAAAGGGTACGACAAAAATGAAATAGTACAGATGTCCGACGTTCTCCTTCCATTTCTGGATTTAAGAGGTCGCCTTCATAGAGTACTAAACCTTTCTTGTCGGCGTACATGCAAAGAGGCCAGTGTGATTGCCAACTGTAAAAGGGTTCACAACCAAACATGCAGTATGTTGTAATAATACAGGATCATATCCCTTTTTAATGAATTGTTTTATATATTTGATGAACAAAGTGAGAAAATGGGTATGTCCAATAATTCTACGAAGTTTGTAAATCACATCACCATAAATTCAGGATGTGAAATACCGTGTCGCAAAAGTACATTGAGATTACATTTGTACTTGCCAATAAGCGAGAGATTTCGATAGTAAAATTTAGAGAAAGTTTTTCTTAGTTTATGGTATCTATATCCTTGTTTAAGCAGTTTTTCAGTTAAAATGAGATTTCGACTGTTAAAATCGTCAATAGATGAACAAGCTCTAGCAAAACGAATAAGTTGAGATATATAAACCCCGTAAGATGGAGCACGGGGAACATCCCCGTCAAGATGAGGAAAATTTACAATATTAAAATCAAAATCATTTCTTTTGTCATATATTTTAGAAGAAATCATTCCATTATTAATTTTAAGGTCTAGGTCAAGAAACGCTGCATAATTGTCGGACGGGTTAGCTTTATTCAATTTGAGTTCTTTAGGATAAATTGTAGGAATCAGAGCATTAAAGAAAGGGTTATCTAAGTTAAAAATATCATCCAAATATCGACAAGTATCATTGAAGGCTTTTATAACATCTTCTTGTGATTGAGGATTCAAACTCAACATGAAGTTCTGTTCTGTTTGCTCATGGTATAGAATTTATATGACTCTACAGTGTATGCCATGGCTATGTGTTCATTTGCCATTATAAAACTATCTAATAATGACGTCATTATTTCTTACACCAATATTCACGGAGTAAAGTGCTAAACTAGTGGTCAATAATTCTTTGACGTTCACAACGAGCCATATCCTATAAATCAAGTCACCGATATTTACCCAGATGCCATGGCTATAGACTGTTTTCTTCGAAATGTTTGTTTCGTTTTGAAAGGAAAGAGGTCATTGGTACTTTTACCAGTTATAAGCGAGGTTTGATTTCGTAGAAAAAACGTTCAGGCATTAAGCAGAAATGATACTGCACTCGGTGACATTATGTCTGATCTGGTCTGAGTAGGAGTGATCCGATGGATAAATAAACGATAACCTTTCCAAACAAACTGAATCCTTTACCTTATAAATATTCATAAAAATCAATAATGAGCTGATATTTTATAATGACTATAGAATCATGGGTTTTTATTTCATAAATGTAGCAGATCATTGTCAAGCGGTTTAAGGAACCTCTGATCTGGGTCTACTCTGTTTACAAAGTCGTGAAAATGCACATTTATGGAGTAAATGGTTAAATTGTTTGACACTAAACACCATTAGATATAATTCACCTCATGAATATTCATACATAAGAACAGCATTGATGTTTATACATGTATTTGCATATGAACACATTGTCTGAAAAGTTTGACAAACGATAAGGACTGTAAAATCGGATCTATATAATTCAATAAGCAAACAGAGCAGACCCTGATCAGACAACTTTTTACAGCAAAGGCATCAAAGGTTATCAGGTTAAGACAATATATAAATATCACATTATATGGAGAGAGACAGCACGTACTGTCAACCCGAGGTTGGTTATGTCCACCAAGGCGTTAGCAGAGGTGTACATTACCATACAGAGGGTTCGACAATACGTACTGTCGCTCTTCATAGGATGTGATATTTATTTTATTATACCGAACAGCACCGATCTGTAGACGTACTGTTGCCCGCTCGAGATAATGCTGCACGGAACAGTACAGATTGTTTCATGGCAGGTATATGGAAAAATTGTAAAGGATTACAGTGCATGGGTAACAAATCATTAATGTCATTTGCAAACAGTGTAGACCAATATGAGAGGGGGCAATTTTTCTTTAGAAAATCCCTAAATAATCGCAATAAGCCTAACCTAAGCCTAATTTTGGAATAGTCCATTTGAAAAATCCGCATTGTAAGTGTTAAGAATGGAACCAGATAACATTTTCTCCATGCCCCCCCCCAAAAAAAACAAACAAAAAAAAACAACAAACAACAACAAC
>OY755240.1:2242993-2390872 GCA_963576725.1 Azorinus chamasolen
TTAACACAATACTTGTGAATGTCTGCTAACATTAACACAAACTGGACACAAATAGCCTGTCTCCTATTTTCCGTTCGGAGTTAAAATCGGTCCTGGAAGCTAATCATGAAAATATCAATGAGAAAGTATATAAGTGTGGGTAGCTTAATGCAGGTTAAAGTAATAAAGAAAGCTCCAATAGGAGCTTTCTGCATTACTTTCATCCTACGTTAAACGACCACTTGCTTTCAAAGTAATTCATTATTTACGATATAGGGAGTGGATGCATTAGAGAGGCGCTACTGTACATGTCACGTGACTGTACTGGTACAGTATCCACCTCAAACACTCGAGTTAGCTTGTGTTGGACTACATGTGTATACAGTGTCTATCCCTGAATGTATGACTGCGGTAAGTTTAGTGTTATCCTGTTAATTCTGTGAATCTAGTCAAATCATTCATACACATTATGTGTTCGATATGAACAGTAGTAAGTATTTAGTAAGAACAAAAACTTTGATTATAACATTAATAAGATTAGTAATGATATAAATCAATTATCATGAAATGAAAAGGATAAGTTGTAATTGTGGCAGAAGAATAAGTAAAAGAAGAATAATGAGAAGGGGCTAGTGATGATAGTGGTGGTGCTGATGATGATGATGTTCATCATCATCATAACGATGATGACAACGATGATCATCATCATTGTGATAATGATAGAATCATGTGAAACATACTGTCAACAATCTTATGATCTTCATAATCATATCATTATCACAGTACTGTATTCCCCTTCCTCGTGATAAAACAATAAACTTATGCAAATCAAGCGAGACAACTCTATCAGCAATTATGCGTACCCATGGATAGGTTGTCTGTCCTGTTAGTGGTTGTCATTCAATCACATTTAAATCACATTTTAATAGTTTTCCATCCACACGTAAAAAATATTGGTTGGTTTGGTAAAATAACCATAGTGTTAAAATTATTTGCATGATCATTTGAAAAGTCATGCTTGAGAAGAAATTCAAAACGATAGGCAGACACACACACACACACACACACATAGACACACAGACTGACGACAGAAAGACAGACAGACATACAGACAACATCATTCTGATAAAGTGGTTTCGTCGCTTGTCATAATATAAACTTAATTTATGAAACGTTGGTCGACTCATCATAAAGTCATTGTCCACTAATATTTTAACCCTTATCCTGCTATGGTCAATGCTCACTAATATTTTAACTCTTATCCTGCTGTGGAAAAATAATGTCTGCTGGAATTTGGATCTGTTCAATTTTGACTTATTTGATTAGACCAAGTTTCTAAGGAAACGTTCACGATTAAGGCCGGTTTTGTCATGGCTATCTGTGATTATGTTTTGCAAATAGTTTGGTTCCAGATGAAACGTTTTGGAGAAGAAATTGAAGGATAGCACTGTGAAACTTAAAGCAACGACATTCCGTTTGCAGATGAACTGTTTCGTGCGAAAAGATTAAAAGTGATCACGTGTAGAAATTGAAGTTGAGTGACGCAAAGAACTAAACTAAGCTGTGTCGTTTATTCCATTTATTTATAGCTAAATACGACATCTTTTTCGTGGCGTTGCTTTATTTACCTGTAAAACAATTAACCCAGAGATTAATTTGTTTCCTTCTTCTGTTTAAAGTGGAAAGCAATGTGAACTCAGGAATAAACATTGCTTTTGGGAAATGAAAAAATGTATTGGCATAGTCATAAATAAGTACTCCTAGATCCTGATTATAAAAGATTTCATAATCCCGGCGGTATCATTCTTTTCTCAGTATAACAGAATACTATCCGTGCTGGGATATGTGTACAGTGCATTGTCTTTAGCTGAGGTATACTAAGATATAATGGGTAATACTAATGTGATGATATATAGCATAATATAATAGCATTGTTTCTTGGCACATGTCTATGACTCTGATTTACCTCCTATCCCATTCTATGCTGCATTTTCAAATGAAATGACCCATCATATGATAACAGCGGACTCCATTACGTGTGAAAGGGAACACTCTTTGGGTCCTGATCGAAGCCTTCCGATATTGGTATACACTGTTTGCATATGCCAGTAAACTCGTTTCATGCAAAGACAGAGCTGTTCGTTAGAATATTTTTACAAACAGATTACAGTCGGATCAGACGGCCCACCATCAGGGACTCCTCTGTTTGCTAATGGAATTATATAGATGTGTTTGTACTTTACGTGTCCATATACCAGTGTAAATATGCAGCTAATACAAGTGTAAACATGCAGTTAATACAAGTGTAAGCATGCAGTTAATACAAGTGTAAGCATGCATCCAATACAAGTGTAAGCATGCAGCTAATACAAATGTAAGCATGCAGCTAATACAAGTGTAAGCATGCAGCTAATACAAGCGTAAGCATGCAGCCAATACAAGTGTAAGCATGCAGCTAATACAAGTGTAAGCATGCAGCTAATACAAGTGTAAGCATGCAGCTAATACAAGTTTAAGCATGCAGCTAATACAAGTGTAAGCATGCAGCTAGTACAAGCGTAAACATGCAGCTAATACAAGTGTAAGCATGCAGCTAATACAAGTGTAAGCATGCAGCTAATACAAGTGTAAGCATGCAACTGATACAAGTGTAAACATGCAGCTAATACAAACGTAAACATGCAGCTAATACAAGTGTGCAGCTAATACAAGTGTAAACATGCAGCTAATAGCAGTGTAAACATGCAGCTAATACAAGCGTAAGCATGTAAAACAAATGTAAACATGCAGCTAATACAAGTGTAAGCATGCAGCTAATACAAGCGTAAGCATGTTAAACAAGTGTAAACATGCAGCTAATACAAGTGTAAGCATGCAGCTAATACAGCGTAAGCATGCAGCTAATACATGTGTGCAGCTAATACAAGCGTAAACATGCAGCTAGTACAAGTGTAAACATGCAGCTAATGACAGTGTTAACATGCAGCTAATACAAGTGTGCAGCTAATACAAGTGTAAACATGCAGCTAATAGCAGTGTTAACATGCAGCTAATACAAGCGTAAGCATGTAATACAGATGTAAACATGCAGCTAATACCAGTGTAAAGCATGCAGCTAATACAAGTGTAAACATGCAGCTAATACATTTGTAAACATACAGCTAATACCAGTGTAAACATGCAGCCAATAAACAATCATGATGTAAATGACAATAAGTGACATAAAGAGGTCGAAAGTAAAGCAGAGAGCATGCTTCATTATGTTTGTCTTTTAGTTAACAACAGCCTATGGTTTAAGACTGTTTAATCGATGAGCTGTCGCTTTAAGAGAGGTTTTGTTGTAACTATCGACGTTCTGAAGATTGTTTTAACGAAAGGTGCTAACAAAAGGCATCTATAAGTCGCACTGTCCAAGAAGTATCACGAAGAAATTTGTCATCAGCTGCAGGGCGATTGACATCCGGGCAACTGGAGAATCTGATATTGGTGTTTCGTCATCGTCAAGAATTGCCAGGATTCTGACCTGGCCCCCGGTTCCTCCACGGTGTTTCATGGATCCCAGCACCATAGTTGTGCCAGCTGGCGGTACTGTGTCGAGATTTGCGACATACTCCAGGACAGGGACGTTGTTTGGTTGCAAGTAACGATGACAGTAGTATGTTTCGGCGCTACCAGGGTCTACTGAGGGTGAGTCTGACCCGAGAATCGATATCTGAAATTTGAGCACAAGACTCTTGACAATACAATACTAGTATGACATCTAACCATATTGCAAACACAAGACTCTTGACAATACAATATGACATCTAACCATATTGCAAACACAAGACTCTTGACAATACAATATCACATCTAACTATATTGCAAACACAAGACTCTTGACTATACAAGTACAAGTACAAGTACAAAAGTTTATTCGGCATAAACAAACATTGTCCATTGCCATAAACAAAAGTATAAACAAAAGTATAATGAGAAATGACAGAAAATTTTCAGTAATGTACATGAGAAAAGTGTAACAAACTCAGATGAACTAAGCATACTCTTAATAATCAATGATGGTAAAGTATAAATAACGTTATAAACGTTTCAGAAGGTTCCATTTCACAAAGTCAATTATCGCTGTATTAATATGTAAAACTAACAGCGTCGACCTCACTGCTATTACATGTATACCGTATACGCCGCAAAGTGCTGTCTGTGATTATACATTGTATACCACAAAACGCTGGCGTTTTATACCTGTCTAAAGGGAAGTTACTCTATTGATCGGATAACCTCATGGTATTAAATTTCTAACCAAAACACGACTACATTCTGTTTTTAACAAAACAAACTCAATGTCTAACGCAAATGGTAACATGATCAATATAAAGGAACATAACTAATAACAACTGCGAATTGTTATTATAAAGCTGTCATTCGTGTACACCGAAGGATTGGAATAAAACTCCACAGGACGGGATGTGCTAAAGAGTAACCAGTGAGGCGAGGAAGTTGCAAACATCCGATGAGGCGAGGGGCGGATCTGTCTTTGCCCCTCCCATAATTTAGGTGGATGACTGCCTAGGCAATATATCTTTGGTGCAAAGTTTGGATAATTAGCGAAAGGGACCCCCACATACACATACACACAAGTTTATCTTCAAACAAAACTTTGATAATCTGGCAAGCTCAATATATGTAAATCTAGTTATGTAAATATGTAATTCGCCTATTAACCATATTAACCCTGATCTTAAAGTATGTATATAGACCTACTAAAATATTTCATATTCATGAAATAAGAGCCTAACATCATGATTTTTTAAATAGAATTTTCAATTGATTTGTTTTTACTTTGACACAAACTGTAGAATTAGATGTATATCATGTCAAAATTAAACAGAGTAGATCGTGATCAGGTCTATTTCCTTACTTCAAACATTAGCAAATATATACCTTGATAAAATTATTTTGTCGCATTATTTATATAATATTTTCACCACTACAAAGAGAAGATTGAAAATGTGATAACATTTATATCAATCTTTTTTTTTCTTCTATAAAGCTACTCATCATTTCACCTCAATTAGCCGTTAGTGAAATAATTGTTTATTTCAAACCTCAATACCTACCGAATAGTCATGGGCAAATAGTTAAAAAGAAATTGGAACGTAGAACATTTTAACCACTTTAGAAGTAAAGAAACAGATCTTTCAATTTCTATTTAAGAAATAATAAATTCATACCAGTGTTTTATCGTGCAATCGAACACTGGTAGGAGTTGAGATGCGTATTAATAAAATCACGAGGCCGATCGATAGGCCGAGGGATTTAATTATAAGCATATCAACGACTACCCGTGTTCGATTGCACGATAAAACACTGGTATAAATTTATTATTTCGATTCTAACACTTCAATTTTACTATAATTTGCACCGCCACAACGGCACTACGTTTCTGGTCGTACGAATATTCGAAGCCATATTACGTCACGTTAAGTTCTTACAGCGCGTGCGGTGTTTTATTGAGAATTCAAACATAGATACGTCCCTTCTTTGTTTATGTAGATGTGTGCGCGAGGTGTGTTAGAATAACAAACAGAGCATACCTTGATCATAGGAGCCGTCTGATCTGGGTCTACTCTGGTTGCTATTGCGTTGAAAACACATATATATGAGGGAAATGGTTAAGGTATGAGTTCATATGCTGAAGTCTTTTTGGCTGCAGCATGTAGAAAATTTCTCCATTTTTCATGTCAGCCCATAGTTTACGTTTTGTGCCTTTTCCCACGGAATGTAATTTCTATGTTTGTCTGCTTCTGTAGCCGGGTAGAGATTGTGTTGAATCAGTTGATAGGCTTTACTGTGTGGCTTGGTAGCTCAGTCGGTGGAGTATTGGCATGGTAACTAAGTCAGACGTCCTGGGTTCGAGTCCCAGTCGAGACACAACTTTTCACCGTGTTACACTTCTTATCCATTTTCGTTTTATGTTTTGCTTATGCACGTGCTGCATATTTGGTACCCATATAATTTTGTTGTTGACTATGTACATGGAAAAGTAGTAAAGTCAAGAAGGCAAAGCCACATGCAAGACGCAACCACCACCAAAACACCGATAGACAGCATGACACACACACACGCGCACACAACCACACACCCAAACGCACACACACACACACACACACACACACACACACACACGAATGAACACAGAAAACACAAAAAGAGACACAAGAACATGTAATGTGTTTTAAACTACAGTTGAATAATGTATGCTTTTTAATGCATTTTTAGTCTAGAATAAATCACCTTTAATAGACTATAGCTCTTTCAATTGAGTTATTCTTAAAAACAAATACCAATCTGTTTATTGTAGCTTAGTCAAGGGATGTAATTCATGCATCCTTCTGTATTGGATTTTGCATGAGCTGCCTCCCAATGATTGTCACCATGTATGAATGTGATAACTTACTATGCCTGCTTTATGATAAAACAGCTTTTATTTGGTGTTTGAAATGTGTATGCTTTTAAATGCATTTAGCCCCTCGTCTCAGTGGATGTATGTAGTTATTAGCCCCTCGTCTCAGTGGATGTAAATTAGCCCCTCGTCTCAGTGGATGTAGTTATTAGCTCCTCCTCTGAGTGGATCTATGTAGTTTTTAGTTCCTCGCCTCAGTGTATGTATGTAGTTAATAGCCCCTCGTCTCAGTGGATCTATTTATTAGTTCCTCGTCTCAGTGGATGTATGTAGTTATTAGCCCCTCATCTCAGTGGATGTAAATTAGCCCCTCGTCTCAGTGGATGTAGTTATTAGCTCCTCGTCTCAGTGGATCTATGTAGTTTAAGTTCCATGCATCAGTGTATGTATGTAATTAATAACTTCTCATCTCAGTGGATGCATTTATTAGTTCTTCGTTTCAGTGGATGTATGTAGTTATTTTAGCACCTCGCCTCAGTGGATGTACATGTATATAACACATGTCGTTAATAGCCCCTCGTCTCAGTGTATGTAAATTAGACCATTATCTTAGAGGATGTTTGTTCTTTTTAGCATCTCGCCTCAGTGGATGTATGTAGTTATTAACTCCTCGCCTCAGTGCATGTATGTAGTTAATAGCCCCTCGTCTCAGTGGATGTAAATTAGCCCCTCGTCTCAGTGGATGTAGTTATTAGCTCCTCGTCTTAGTGGATGAATGCAGTGATTAGCCCCTCGTCTCAGTGGATGTAAATTAGCCCCTCGTCTCAGTGGATGTAGTAATTAGCTCCTCGTCTCAGTGGATATATGTAGTTTTTAGTTCCTCACATCAGTGTATGTATGTAGTTCATAAACTCTAGTCTCAGTGGATGGATCAATGTAGTTTTTAGCTCCTCGCCTAAGTGTATGTATGTAGATATTAGCTCCTCGTCTCAGTAGATGTATGTAGTTATAAGCTCCTTGCCTCAGTGGATGTATGTAATTATTAGCTCCTCGTCTCAGTGGATGTATGTAGCTATTACTTCGTCGTCTCAGTGGATGTTCATGTATGTAGTTATTAGCTCATCGCCTCAGTGGATGTTTGTAGTTATGAGCTCATCGCCTCAGTGGATGTATGTAGTTATTAGCCCCTCGTCTCAGTGGTTGTAGATTAGCCCCTCGTCTCAGTGGATGTAGTTATTAGCTCCTCCTCGCAGTGGATCTATGTAGTTTTCAGTTCCTCGCCTCAGTGTATGTATGTAGTTAATAGTCCCTTGTCTCAGTGGATGTATGTAGTTATTAGTCCCTCATCTCAGTGGATGTTAATTAGCCCCTCGTCTCAGTGGATGTAGTTATTAGCTCATCGTCTCAGTGGATCTATGTAGTTTTTAGTTCCTCACATCAGTGTATGTATGTAGTTAATAGCCCCTCGTCTCAGTGGATGTATTTATTAGTTCCTCGTCTCAGTGGGTGTATGTAGTGATTAGCACCTCGTCTCAGTGGATGTAAATTAGCCCCTCGTCTCAGTGGATGTAGTTATTAGCTCCTCCTCGCAGTGGATCTATGTAGTTTTCAGTTCCTCGCCTCAGTGTATGTATGTAGTTAAAAATCCCTTGTCTCAGTGGCTGCATTTATTAGTTCCTCGTCTTAGTGGATGTATGTAGTTATTACCCCCTCATCTCAGTGGATGTAAATTAGCCCCTCGTCTCAGTGGATGTAGTTATTAGCTCATCGTCTCAGTGGATATATGTAGTTATTAGTTCCTCGCCTCAGTGTATGTATGTGGTTAATAGCCCCTCGTCTCAGTGGATGTATTTATTAGTTCCTCGTCTCAGTGGGTGTATGTAGTGATTAGCCCCTCGTCTCAGTGGATGTAAATTAGCCCCTCGTCTCAATGGATGTAGTTATTAGCTCCTCGTCTCAGTGGATCTATGTAGTTTTTAGTTCCTCGCATCAGTGTATGTATGTAGTTAATAACCTCTCGTCTCAGTGGATGCATTTATTAGTTCCTCGTCTCAGTTGATACATGTATGTAGTTATTAGCCCCTCGTCTCAGTGGATGTAAATTAGCCCCTCGTCTTAGTGGATGTAGTTATTAGCTCCTCGTCTCAGTGGATCTATGTAGTTATTAAACTCCTGTCTCATTAGTTTTTTTCCCTTTTTAACACCTCGTCTCAGTAGATGCATACACTTTTAAGTCCCTCGTCTCAGTGGATGTAATTCCTTTTTAGCCCCTCGCCTCAGTGGATGTAAATTAGCCCATCATCTTAGAGGATGTTTGTTCTTTTTAGCACCTCGCCTCAGTGGATGTACATGTATATACTTTAAGGGCTCTCGTCTCACTTTATATGATTCCTTATTAGCCCCTTGTCTCAGGGGATGTATTTATTAGTTCCTCGTCTCAGTGGATGTATTTATTAGTTACATACATACACTGAGGCGAGGAGCTAAACACTACAAAGATCCACTGAGACGATGTATGTCGTTAATAGCCCCTCTTCTCAGTGGATGTAAATTAGCCCATCGTCTTAGAGGATGTTTGTTCTTTTTAGCACATCGCCTCAGTGGATGTATATACTTTAAGGGCCCTCGTCTCACTAGATATGATTCCTTATTAGCCCCTTGTCTCAGTGGATGTATTTATTAGTTCCTCGTCTCAGTGGATGTATTTATTAGTCCACCTCGTCTCAGTGGATGTAAATTAGCCCATCATCTTAGAGGATGTTGGTTTTTTTAGCACCTCGCCTCTGTGGATGTAAATTAGCCCATCATCATCTTAGAGGATGTTTGTTCTTTTTAGCACCTCGCCTCAGTGGATGTACATGTATATACTACATGTCGTTAACAGCCCCTCGTCTCAGTGTATGTAAATTAGACCATTATCTTAGAGGATGTTTGTTCTTTTTAGCATCTCGCCTCAGTGGATGTATGTAGTTATTAACTCCTCGCCTCAGTGTATGTATGTAGTTAATAGCCCCTCGTCTCAGTGGATGTATTTATTAGTTCCTCGTCTCAGTGGATGTATGTAGTGATTAGCCCCTCGTCTCAGTGGATATAAATTAGCCTCTCGTCTCAGTGGATGTAGTTATTAGCTCCTCGTCTCAGTGGATTTATGTAGTTTTTAGTTCCTCACATCAGTGTATGTATGTAGTTAATAAACTCTCATCTCAGTGGATGGATCTATGTAGTTTTTAGCTCCTCGCCTCAGTGTATGTATGTAGATATTAGCTCCTCGTTTCACTGGGTGTATGTAGTTATTAGCTCCTTGCCTCAGTGGAAGTATGTAGCTATTTGCTCACCGCCTCAGTGGATGTATGTCTCGTATGAGATGTTTTTTGTTTAGCAACTACCCTCAGTAGATGTGTATATACTTTTAAGGCCTTCGCTTCAGTGGATGTAATTCATTTTAGCCCATCGTCTCAGTGGATGTATGTAGTTATAAGCTCCTCGCCTCAGTGGATGTATGTAATTATTAGCTCCTCGTCTCAGTGGATGTATGTAGCTATTACCTCCTCGTCTCAGTGGATGTACATGTATGTAGTTATTAGCTCCTCGCCTCAGTGGATGTTTGCAGTTATGAGCTAATCGCCTCAGTGGATGTATGTAGTTATTAGCCCCTCGTCTCAGTGGATGTAAACTAGCCCCTCGTCTCAGTGGATGTAGTTATTAGTTCCTCCTCGCAGTGGATCTATGTAGTTTTCAGTTCCTCGCCTCAGTGTATGTATGTAGTTAATAGTCCCTTGTCTCAGTGGATGCATTTATTAGTTCCTCGTCTCAGTGGATCTATGTAGTTTTTAGTTCCTCGCATCAGTGTATGCATGTAGTTAATAACCTCTCGTCTCAGTGGATGCATTTATTAGTTCCTCGTCTCAGTTGATACGTGTATGTAGTTATTAGCCCCTCGTCTCAGTGGATGTAAATTAGCCCCTCGTCTTAGTGGATGTAGTTATTAGCTCCTCGTCTCAGTGGATCTATGTAGTTATTAAACTCCTGTCTCATTAGTTTTTTTCCCTTTTAAACACCTCGTCTCAGTAGATGCATACACTTTTAAGTCCCTCGTCTCAGTGGATGTAATTCCTTTTTAGCCCCTCGCCTCAGTGGATGTAAATTAGCCAATCATCTTAGAGGATGTTTGTTCTTTTTAGCACCTCGCCTCAGTGGATGTACATGTATGTACTTTAAGGGCTCTCGTCTCACTTTATATGATTCCTTATTAGCCCCTTGTCTCAGGGGATGTATTTATTAGTTCCTCGTCTCAGTGGATGTATTTATTAGTTACATACATACACTGAGGCGAGGAGCTAAACACTACAAAGATCCACTGAGACGATGTATGTTGTTAATAGCCCCTCTTCTCAGTGGATGTAAATTAGCCCATCGTCTTAGAGGATGTTTGTTCTTTTTAGCACATCGCCTCAGTGGATGTATATACTTTAAGGGCCCTCGTCTCACTAGATATGATTCCTTATTAGCCCCTTGTCTCAGTGGATGTATTTATTAGCTCCTCGTCTCAGTGGATGTATTTATTAGTCCACCTCGTTTCAGTGGATGTAAATTAGCCCATCATCTTAGAGGATGTTGGTTTTTTTAGCACCTCGCCTCTGTGGATGTAAATTAGCCCATCATCTTAGAGGATGTTTGTTCTTTTTAGCACCTCGCCTCAGTGGATGTACATGTATATACTACATGTCGTTAACAGCCTCTCGTCTCAGTGTATGTAAATTAGACCATTATCTTAGAGGATGTTTGTTCTTTTTAGCATCTCGCCTCAGTGGATGTATGTAGTTATTAACTCCTCGCCTCAGTGTATGTATGTAGTTAATAGCCCCTCGTCTCAGTGGATGTATTTATTAGTTCCTCGTCTCAGTGGATGTATGTAGTGATTAGCCCCTCGTCTCAGTGGATGTAAATAAGCCTCTCGTCTCAGTGGATGTAGTTATTAGCTCCTCGTCTCAGTGGATCTATGTAGTTTTTAGTTCCTCACATCAGTGTATGTATGTAGTTAATAAACTCTCATCTCAGTGGATGGATCTATGTAGTTTTTAGCTCCTCGCCTCAGTGTATGTATGTAGATATTAGCTCCTCGTTTCACTGGGTGTATGTAGTTATTAGCTCCTTGCCTCAGTGGATGTATGTAGCTATTTGCTCACCGCCTCATTGGATGTATGTCTCGTATGAGATGTTTTTTGTTTAGCAACTACCCTCAGTAGATGTGTATATACTTTTAAGGCCTTCGCTTCAGTGGATGTAATTCATTTTAGCCCATCGTCTCAGTGGATGTATGTAGTTATAAGCTCCTCGCCTCAGTGGATGTATGTAATTATTAGCTCCTCGTCTCAGTGGATGTATGTAGCTATTACCTCCTCGTCTCAGTGGATGTACATGTATGTAGTTATTAGCTCCTCGCCTCAGTGGATGTTTGCAGTTATGAGCTAATCGCCTCAGTGGATGTATGTAGTTATTAACCCCTCGTCTCAGTGGATGTAAACTAGCCCCTCGTCTCAGTGGATGTAGTTATTAGTTCCTCCTCGCAGTGGATCTATGTAGTTTTCAGTTCCTCCCCTCAGTGTATGTATGTAGTTAATAGTCCCTTGTCTCAGTGGATGCATTTATTAGTTCCTCGTCTCAGTGGATATATGTAGTTATTAGCTCCTCGCCTCAGTGTATGTATGTAGTTAATAGTCCCTTGTCTCAGTGGATGCATTTATTAGTTCCTCGTCTCAGTGGATGTATGTAGTTATTAGCCCCTCGTCTCAGTGGATCTAAATTAGCCCCTCGTCTCAGTGGATGTAGTTATTAGCTTCTCGTCTCAGTGGATATATGTAGTTATTAGCTCCTCGCGTCAGTGTATGTATGTAGTTAATAGCCCCTCGTCTCAGTGGATGTATTTATTAGTTCATCGTCTCAGTGTATGTATGTAGTTATTAGCCCCTCGTCTCAGTTGATGTAAATTGGCCCCTCGTCTTAGTGGATGTAGTTATTAGCTCCTCGTCTCAGTGGATCTATGTAGTTATTAAACTCCTGTTTTTCCCCTTTTTAACACCTCGTCTCAGTAGATGCATACACTTTTAAGTCCCTCGTCTCAGTGGATGTAATTCCTTTTTAACCCCTCGCCTCAGTGGATGTAAATTAGCCAATCATCTTAGAGGATGTTTGTTCTTTTTAGCACCTCGCCTCAGTGGATGTACATGTATATATTTTAAGGGCTCTCGTCTCACTTTATATGATTCCTTATTAGCCCCTTGTCTCAGGGGATGTATTTATTAGTTCCTCGTCTCAGTGGATGTATTTATTAGTTACATACATACACTGAGGCGAGGAGCTAAAAACTACAAAAATCCACTGAGACGATGCACGTCGTTAATAGCCCCTCTTTTCATTGGATGTAAATTAGCCCATCGTTTTAGAGGATGTTTGTTCTTTTTAGCACATCGCCTCAGTGGATGTATATACTTTAATGGCCCTCGTCTCACTAGATATGATTCCTTATTAGCCCCTTGTCTCAGTGGATGTATTTATTAGCTCCTCGTCTCAGTGGATGTATGTAGTTATTAGCCCCTCGTCTCAGTGGATGTATGTAGTTATTAGCCCCTCGTCTCAGTGGATATAAATTAGCCCTTCGTCTTAGTGGATGTAGATATTAGCCCCTCTTCTCAGTGGATCTATGTAGTTTTTAGCTCCTCGCCTCAGTGTATGTATGTATGTATGTATGTATGTAGCTATTAGCTCCTCGTCTCAGTGGATGTATGGAATTATTAGCTCCTCGCCTCAGTGGATGTATGTATCTATTAGCTCATCGCCTCAGTTGATGTATGTCTCGTATGAGATGCTTTTGTTAAGCAACTACCCTCAGTAGATGTGTATATACTTTTAAGGCCTTCGCTACAGTGGATGTAATTCCTTTTTAGCCCCTCGTCTCAGTGTATGTATGTAGTTATTAGCTCCTCGCCTCAGTGGATGTATGTAGTTATTAGCTCCTCGTCTCAGTGGATGTATGTAGCTATTACCTCCTCGTCTCAGTGGATGTATGTAGTTATTAGCTCCTCACCTCAGTGAATGTTTGTAGTTATTAGTTCATCGTCTCAGTGGATGTATGTCTCGTATGAGTTTAGCATCTTCCCTCAGTAGATGTGTATATACTTTTAAGGCCTTCGCTTTAGTGGATGTAATTCCTTTTTAGCCTCTCGTCTCAGCAGATATATGTAGTTATTAGCCCCTCGTCTCAGTGGATGTAGTTATTAGCTCCCCGTCTCAGTGGATCTATGTAGTTTTTAGCTCCTCGCCTCAGTGTATGTATGTAATTATTAACCTCATGTCTTATTAGTTTTTTCCCTTTTAAACACCTCGTCTCAGTAGATGCATATACTTTTAAGCCCCTCGTCTCAGTGGATGTAAATTAGCCCATCATCTTAGAGGATATTTTTCTTTTTATCACCTCGCCTCAGTGGATATTTATACTTTTAGGGCCCTCGTCTCACTAGATATGGTTCCTTATTAGCCCCTCGTCTCAGTGGATGTATTCAGTTATTAGACCCTCGTCTCAGTGGATGTAAATTAGCCCCTCGACTTAGAGGATGTTTGTACTTTTTAGCATATCGCCTTTGTGGATGTATGTACTTTTAAAGCCCTTGTCTTAGTGGATGCAATTCGTTTTCAGTCCCTCGTCTCAGTGGATATATGTAGTTATTAGCCCCTTGTCTCATTGAATGTAAATTAGCACCTTGTCTTAGAGGTTTTTTAGCACCTCGCCATAGTGGATGTATAAACTTTTAAGGCCCTTGTAACAGTAGATGTAATTCCTTTTTAGACTCTCGTCTCAGTGGGTGTAAATTAGCCCCTCGTCTTAGAGGATGTTTTTACATTTTAGCACCTTTCCTCAGTGGATGTACGTATATGCTTTTAAGGCCCTCGTCACAGTGAGTGTAATTCATTTTTAGCTCCTCGTCTCAGTGGGTGTAAATTAGTCCCTCGTCTCAGTGGATGCATGTATTTATTAGCTCCTCACCTCAGCTGATGTATGTAGTTATTAGCCCCTTGTCTGTGATGCCTTATGCCCATATATAAAGAAAGACCATATTTGGTCATAAAACGTGTCTTTACCCCTTCTACAGCATACTCTTTTTATCTTTCTAGTTGTTATAACAAACGCTTATGTCACGTTTATACACTTATTCTGTTCTGTTCAATTTACTTAAACTGGCTAAATCGTCCATTTTGGAGTTCGGACAGACGCACGGACGACCAGAGAGACTTCAGAGTGCCCCGGTCTTGTAGGCAAATGTTTCTAGTCAACATATAAATACCCATAGGTATATTTAACCCTCTTACTGAGTCAATAATTGGGATACGGGTACTAAAATAACCCAAAATATTCATATTTAAATGGAATGTTTTGTTGGTACGGACGGATAAACGGACATGTAAGCGCCCTATTATACCAAATGATACGTATGTACAAAACCTATAATATGTGCAGCATTCAGCTTCTTAAGTTTTATAATAAAGGCTTAGGTCACGTTTATTCTACGTTCTATTCTGTTCATTTTAGCCCACCCCAAGCTAGTACTATCGTCCATTTTGGGGGCTCAGGCAGACGCACGGGCGATCAGGGAGACGTCAAACCGTTTGGCTCTTGTACTCTAAGGTCAGTAGTATACATACATGTATAAGTGAAAATATATATCCTAAGACCTCCAGCGGGCTCAAGAAACATGAAACATTCTTCCAAGGGGTTGCAAAAACACGAAAATATAGGCTTTCTAATGCAGCAAACAGTGCAGATTCTTATCAGAGTCGCCTCGGAGAGACACCGGTATGCAAATCAATGCAGCAAACAGTACAGACCCTGATCAGAGCCACAAGCCTGTATATGTATCAATGAAGCAAACAGTGCAGACGCTGATCAGAGCCGCCTCGGAGAGGTGGCGGCAGGTTAATAAATGCAACAAACAGTCAGACCCTGATCAGAGCCTCGGATATCTGGATTGTATAATGCAAAAAAAAGAGAAATCTCTTTGTACTAAGATACTTTGTTTATGGTCTGGACATAAACAGACGGCTGTAAGGTATAAAACTACACACATTATAGGGTGAAAAATGGAAATAATTCACTATTATGTTTCTTTATTCTTTTCATAGTTTTTTCCTTCATAACAAGGTCGAGGTTACTTGTCACGTCAATAAGTTGTATATCGGATATAGGAATATCAGACCACAGCTGTCAAAGTAGGTTCTGTATTGATAAATAATTATATGGGACTTTTTTGTGAAGGAGGCATCATGGAATCTATGAATATTCGTTATATTGATTCAAAATATACAAAAATAGTATTTACTTTCCCCTTATCTCGACGTTTTCGGAGAAAAGCAAACATATCCACTGAGGCGAATGCCTGAGCACACGATACATCCATTGAGGCGAGTGACTAGACAACTTATATATCTACTGCAAGTTAAGCTGATATGTCGGGAAGCAAAGCAAAAATATATCCATTGAGTCACTGACGCGATGATCTAAACATATATCCACGAGGGGCTAATAAGTAGATGTATACACTGAGGCGATGGGCTAAAAAGTATAAACACTGGGGCGAGGTGCTAAAAAGTACAAACATCCAATGACACGAGGGGCTTATTTATAAGTACGCGTACATACATCCACTGAGACGAGGGGCTAAAAAAAGGACTTGCAGCCACTGAGAAGAGGGGCTAATAACTACATACATCCACTGAGACGAGGGGCTAAAAAGGACATACATACATCCACTTAGACGATGGGCTAAAAAGTAATTACATCCAATGAGACGAGGGGCATGAAATTATATACATCCACGTACTGAGGCGACATGCTAAAAGTACAAACATCCACTGAGACGAGGGGCTAAAACGGACTTGTAATTACATCCACAGAGACGAGGGGATAAAAAGGAATTACATCCACTGAGGCGGGGTTCTAAAAAGTACAAACGTCCGCTGAGACGAGGGGCTATTAGGTACACACATCCACTGAGACGAGGCGCTAAAACGGAGTTGCATCCACTGTGACGAGGGGCTTCGAAGTATATACATCCACTGAGAGACGGGCTATTAGTATGTACATTCACTGTGTCGAGGTGCTAAAAAGGGGCTAAAAAGTATATATATTCACTGAGGCGAAGTGCTAAAAAGTTAAATCATCTACTGAGACGAGGGGCTAATAAGTACATACATCCCCTAAGACGAGGGGCTAAAAAGAACTTCCATCCACTGAGACGAGGGGCTTAATTTTAAGCATATACATCCACTGAGGCGAGGTGCTAAAAAGTACAAACATCCACTGAGGCGAGGGGTTAATAAGTACATACAGCAACTGGGACGAGGGACTAAAAAGGAGTTACAAGAAACTTTATTTTCAGTCGGGTTACAACAAATAACATTAGCTATACCAGAAGCTATGTGAAGACTATAGTAACATACAACAATAATACTTTATAACAAACAGCCTGTAAACATAGGATAAGTTTAGCATATTGAAACAATACATATACGATATATAGAAATATTTAAAATCTCAAGTTTAATAGTTCTGACCATTTAAGATTCTAAGAAGTTCCTGAAAAAGAAAGATCTAAGAAATAAATTATCTTTGAAATCATTAATGCCTGCATGTTAAGAGATCACATTTTCAATGGATAAAGGGAGGCAATACTGACATAATAAAAAGGTGCCTTCACAGGTTTGCCTCCCTTAATCATATGATGTATAAAGAGAAAATAGATCAAGCTTGTATTCAAGCGCGGAATTATACAGTAAAGTAGCATCCACTGAGACGCTATATATCGATGTGCTTAAAAATATATACATCCACTGAGACGAGGGGCTAAAAAGTACAAACATCCACTGAGACGAGGGGCTTAAACGTATACATCCACTGAGGCGAGGAGCTAAAAGTACAAATATTGTTTACATTGTATTGTATCGTATCCACTGAAGAGAGGTGCTTAAAAGTACATACATCCAGACATTAGACTTAGATGATTTTAATAAATATGTGTTTCCGTTTTCCAACACAGACATGATAAAGGACTGTGCCAAAACCTTCTTTTACATTTTACAGAGACGGCAAGCTTCATTTTGTAAATAGACTTGTTATTATTATTTATTTTTTTAGGTATCTGATGTTCCGGATATGTTTTTTTGATATAGTATCATATCATTTTGATTGATCTTTTTAAGTTTTCTTAACAGATGTAGATTTTAAACATCGCGGAGTACTTTAGCTTGCTTTTGTTGATTATTCTTATTGCATTTTATACTCTCTTTTTAGACCGTGTTGGTATGTATTGGATCATTATTGCAATTTGCAGTGGTCCGATTTTATTTGTGTCATACTGTGATGTTATAAACATATGTGTTATATATGACATGCGATGTCATTTTTACCATCTCTTATATATAATTCTTTTATGGAATGGCTATATATATATTATGCACTATTTGAAATGTTTATTGTATATGTTTTTATATACTGAAAGTGCATTGATGAGATGTAAATAAAGATTCTATCTATCATCCAAATACCTATTATCATAGGTCTTTGATACATCCACTGAGGCGAGGGGCGAAGAAGGGTCTGACAGACAGGACAGACAGACAGACAGACAGACAGACAAGCAGACTGTTAGAAAGACGTATATATTAATTGAAGTATAAATTTACGTGGAATGATAAGGGACAGGTATAAAGAGAATAAAGGGAAGGTGGAGACTGTCTTTTATGTCTAAAATGCAGACTACATGATCGAATCTGTTCCAATAGTTTTGGAAATATGTTCTATCTAATATATATCAGAAATGTGTTCTTTTCGCTTATTAGGTGAGCGTAATTAATTAGTTTTAAATGGACATTAAACGGATCTAAATTCTAAATGATAGTTTGATACTGAACAAAAGTTTTGGCAAAAGAAACCCAAAATACTATTGACTGTTGCACTTTTCCTCTTAACCAGAGACGTAATATAGGTCTCTGACTTAACATACAACAATATATGGTCCTTTTCGTTCTTTTAATTCAGATGTAACCACCAAAGCAAAATCCACTTAAACAGCTTGAAAAGAAGGCGGAGCAGTTTATTACGGGTTTATTACTCCGCCCCTCAGCCTACAGGATGCTCGCCTGACTGGATGTTCTTTAGCATATCCCCCACAGGACAGGGTGAAGTCAAAGCTACAGTACACTCCGAACGGACAGCAGTGCTTTTAGATAAGTATACCTTTGTAGCTGATACCTACCTGTTCTACCTGTTGTCGAGCTCATATAATAGTTGGGTAACTCTCCGAGCCGTCTCTATAATAATTTCTTAATCCGGTTTGGGTGTATGGTTCGTAGCAATCTGGCTGAAATTTAATTTTTAGGTCCTTCCAATGAAAATTTAATCTGCTTTTGAAGATATTTAGTGTTTCTGAGCTTACTACTTTTTCGGGAAGACTGTTCCACCAATTTATTATCCGTTGCGAGAACGAGTGGCGTCTGATATCAAGTCTAAAAGTATTCTTTCTTAATTTCAGAGAGTGACCTCTCGTTACTGTGTTTTGATTTTGTGTGAAAAGTTGCTCTCTGTCTGCTTTGTCAATGCCTCTTAATATTTTGAACACTTGGATCATATCTGCTCTGAGTCGGCGGTATTCTAATGATGGTATTCCTAATTCTTTTATTCTATCTGAATAAGTCTTATTTTGAATGTCTCTAACGAGTTTGGTAGCTCTTCTTTGAATGTTCTCTATCAGTATGCTATCTTTTTTGTATATGACTGACCACACTGTTGATGCATATTCAAGATGTGGCCTCACTAGTGATTTGTATAGATTTAGGAATATTGATTTATCTATATGTCTGAATGTTCTATTGATCAATCCTAAGATACGGTTTGCTTTTTTGACAGATGACTGGATGTGTGATACAAATTTCAATTTGGAGTCTATCAAAACTCCGAGGTCTTTTTCCTCTTCTACTTGTTCAATTACTTTCTCTGTATCTTTGCTTTTCATACTGTAATGAGAATGCTCGGTGGTGTTCCCAATGTGCATATGTTTGCACTTGTCTATGTTAAAGTTTAGCTGCCACTTTTCAGACCAGGATACTAGACTGTTTAAATCTAGTTGTAGCTTTCTCGCCTCTTCTGTGTTATCCACTTTTGAATAAAGTTTTGCATCATCTGCGAACAGTTTGATAAAGTTCTGTACTACATCCGGTAAATCATTTATGAATATTAGGAAAAGCGTAGGGCCTATTACACTGCCCTGTGGTATCCCACTGGTTACACCGCTCCACTGTGACGCTGCTCCATTGACTAATACACGTTGCACCCTATTTTCCAGCAGGTCTTTTATCCAGTCTAATATCTTTCCCTTTATACCGTATGCTCTTAATTTCTGAAACAATCTTTGATGGGGGACAGAGTCAAATGCTTTTTGGAAGTCCAGAAATATAACATCCACCTCACTTTTGGTGTCTAAATATTCTGTCCAATGATCTACTACTTCGAGCAGCTGTGTGACACATGAATAACCTTGTCTGAAACCATGTTGGTGCTTTGTGAATAGCCTGTTACTTTCCATGTGATCTATAATACTGTCGCGAATTATCTTCTCCATTACTTTACATGCCACGGATGTCAGGCTTATTGGCCTGTAGTTTTCTGCCTTGTTTTTTGGTCCTTTTTTATGTAAGGCCGTCACATTTGCTGATTTCCAAATATCGGGAAGTTTACCTTCGCTTAATGACTTCCTGTATATTTTTGTAAGAGCTACTGCTAGTGATTCATTTGTCTCATTTAAAAATTTCGGGTGGAAGTTATCTGGACCTTGGGTCTTGCCTACTTTTAGTTTTTTAGGTGTTTCTTTACCTCTTGTTCTGTAATGTTTATATCTGTCAATGGCGAGTCATAGTCCCTTTCGTCTAGGTTCGGAACTACTTTCAGGTCTTCTTTCGTAAATACACTAGTGAAGAATGTGTTTAGGATTTCTGCTTTATCTTTGTTTTCTGTTTGGATATTTCCATTTTTGTCTTCCAGGTTTCCCAATATATCTTTACATTTTGTTTTACTTTTCACATATTTCCAGAAACGTTTTTCGTCTACTTTAATGTTTTCAGCCAGATGTTTCTCATATCCCATTTTAGCTTTTTTAATTTCAATGCTTGCTTTATTTCTTGCTGCAATGTATACATTTCTATTTTCCTCATATTTCTGTTTGATGTACTTTAACCATTTTCTTCTTTTCTATCTTACTGCTTCTTTTGCTGTAGCTGTCATCCACGGGGTTTCATACTTCCTTCCGTGAGCCTTACACACCGGTATGTTTTCTATTGATTCTTTGTTAATAATGTCGGTAAGACTCACCCACCCTTCATCTGTGGATGATTCATTGGGGATTACTGCATCCCAATTTATTTCGTTGAGACTTGCATTTATCAAGTCATAATTTCCTCTGAAGTAATTGAATCTTTCTTCGCTTTTATATTGCTTGTCTATATATAGTTTTATTCCGAAAGATAATGTGAGATGATCACTTTTTCCTAACGGTGCCTTGTATGTCACACCGTCTACCATATTCTCTTCATTTGAGAAAATCAGGTCTAACACAGAGTCTCTATCTCCCACTTTGTGCCGTGTCGGCTCTTTGACATGTTGAAACATATAATTATCACGAACAATTTCTAAAAATTGTGTGCTGGGGTGGTTCTCACTGCAAGTGGTAGTTTCATATTCCCAGTTTATATCTTTGAAGTTGAAGTCACCAACAACTATCCGATGTGTAAATGTCTGGTTATTGTGTCTATGATATCCTAGAATTTTAGAAAGTTCTTCCATGTAGTTTCCTTCAATATTTGGGCTCCTATAAATCCCTTGAAAAAGTAACCAATCCGAATGCTTTAGTTTAATCGAGACACCTATGACTTCGATTTTCTGGTATTGGTCTGTATTAACTTGTTGAGCGCATATGTCGTTCTTGATATAGATGACTACGCCTCTACCTTTATAATTTTCTAAATCATCTGTAAATATTTGGTAGCCGTCCAGTTGGAGTTCTTGTTTTAGAATTTCACAATTTTCTCTATTTTTCGGCAAGGATTCTGTAATAACCATTATGTCGGAGTCCTCGGTCATTGATAATAATTTCAGTTCATCTATCTTATTTGTCAGACAGTCTGCATTTGTATACAGCAGTTTTAATCTGCTATCGCTATTTATTTCGTATTCCTTTACTGATGTGGTACGTTTTGAATCTCCTAAGGTTATGTTACTAAACTCGTCAGTGGTTTGTGTGTTTGCTGTCGTGTCTGTACTATTTGCATTATCGATTGTCCTGTCCATCGAAGTATAACTTCTGTTGTTGCTGGTGTCGCTGTCCCCTCGTTTTATTTGTGAAATATCTATGCTTGTATTGTTGAGATACCACCCCATGTCACCATCTAGAAGTGTATTATCTACATATTTAACAGTGCTGTCTACATTATTGGTGCTATTTACATAGTTAAAATGCCTAATTAAAAATTTCCAGGAGCGGTACATACCGAAGCTCCTGACTCCACTTCATTACTGTGAATGCCACCGATCACTGTTTTATCTCCGACTGTTGTTTCGTTCATGTATGCTTCATTATCGCTTCTTTGTCTTAACTGTCTAGATTCATTTGTATTCTTGGATACGTCCGCTTGCCCTTCTGGGTTGGTTTTTTTCATCCTTTTATCTCTTAATCTGATTCTGTTTGCTTCCCGTTGTCTTGGAGTAAGATCTTTTGTAATTACTCCTCTTTTCAAGGTATGGTCTGTAACTTTTTGCTTTATGTGTTTGGCATTGTCTAAAATTTCTCTTCTGGTTTTCTTGTTGTCCATAATTACTTTCAGTGGTCGGCAAGCACCTTCCTTTACAGTTCCAATTCTAAAAGATAATTTAGTTTCCACACTGTCCACTCCTATTGAGTTACATATGCTGATAAATTTTTTACTGTCATCTTCTTTTTTCTTCTCCGAGTTTGTTTCTTTGGATTCTGGCATATTGAAGACCATTAGATTAAACATCCTCTGTTTCTGTTCCTCTATTTCCTGTACTTCTGTTCTTACTTCTTTGCTGAGTTTGTCCATAAGTTGCTCTGTGACCTCCCTGACCACTTCTGTCTTCATCTGTGCTACTTCTTCCTTAACATTTGATTTTACTTGTAAGCCGATATTGTCAATCTTCTCTTCTATTATGTTCATTCTTGTCTCATTTTTCTGATCTAACATTTGAAACGACGAAGTAATATTTGACATTGACGGGAAGTTGTATTTACACGGTGTACAAGTCCATTTAAAGTTGTTGCCTGAATCTTCCTGGATCGCGTCATGCAGAGCTCTGGAGATGTTTGTACAACTGAAGCAGTATATCATATCGCATACTGAACAGGAGTAGGAATTTCTTGTGTCTGTAATATTTTGCTCGCATTTTGGGCATAATTCACTACCAATTCTCTGACGTTTCTGCGGCATTTTCCTATTTATTGGAGTTGATGCACTTGCATAAAAGTCAAGTTGACTGGGACGTAGATTGAATTCACTCCTATCCTGAGCCTCGAAGTCTACCATTTCTAAAACAATTACTTTTTTACTGTGGCAAGGACAATCCTTACAACACCAGTTTTATAGACTAGGCTAACTACCTTTCCGCTATTTATTATTGAAACGAAGAGTTGTATATTATTGCTAGCAACATTCAAAATTTACAAAGTTTATTTAGTAGCACTCTGTCAAAAGTATTTTCAAAACTATTTGTCTTAGCCAATATTTGCTCAGTGTAGTACCAGGATGAACGCCATCTGTAAGAAGTCCATACGCTATCTTTATAAATTTGTGTGTCCTATTACTTTTATGCGATTTCTGCATATCAATTCCAAAGCGTGGGGCCATAAGTAGGGTTGTACTATTGAAAATGCGTATTTCACTATTGAGTTTAGTAATATTTTCTCTGAGTATTTCTTGGTTATCTTTGAATGTGTCTGGCGATTGATGACCTTTATTTCTGTTCCAGATTTCTATAGAATAGTATGGAATCTCCAGTACCAGTAGATGAACTGTGTCTCCGTATTTCTGTTTAATATGACTATTTAGTTTACTGTATTCTTCAATGATTGGGGCGATACTTTCCTTTGTTTCAGGGTTTAAATCTATAAAATTTCCAGATTTCCTTGTAAGATCGCACGTCCCGAACCAAAGTGCGATTGTAATGAGACTATATCGCCTCACCCATGAGTCTAGATTGTTGTATACATAGACTGCACCTTGCCTTGAATTTCGTCCTGGTTTTGCTTGCCAGATTATTTCCCTCTCAAGTGGCGAAGTTATAACATTCCTTAGTCTCTGACCTTTGCTGTCCGAAATGAGTATGAGTTTTCTTTTCTCAGTCCGATCTATTTCAGGTTCCGGGTTTTTCTCCAAATACTTATTTAATTTACCGATGCTCATCTGTTACAGTTCCGAAAATTTAAGTCTATGAATCTGTGGCAGGGCAATCCCTACAACAACAGAATCGATAGAAAATTTTACGTTATTAGTTTATGCTCGAGGTGCTTCCTAGAAAAATAACTCCTGAATATAGTGGTCTACTGTGTCTCACAGTAACAGAGACTATCTGAATTTGTACAATCTATCTATCTGTGGCAGGGGCAATCCCTACAGCAACAGAATTGATAGAGTTATCACGGTATGTATATACCCGAGATTTTTGTATACATAGACTGCAACAGAGTTATTTTGTACTACCGGTGTAATTAATCGGGAGAGCGTCAGTTAACGTTTATTTACGAGGTATGTAGAGATGTAATTATTTATATCTTGATGAAGAATGCCGTCTGCTATACCATAACAATGTATTACATTAAGACTGCAGAATGTTTAGGTGCACTACGTGTATGTAAAGAAAAAACGTTTGTCTATAAGTATATTTCGTGTCTACTATGTCTGTGGCAGGGCCAATCCCTACTTCAACAGAATCTATAAAATATTTCCCATTTTACGTTATTTGTTTATGCTCGAGGTGCTTCTTAGAAAAATAACTCCTGAATATAGTGGTTTACTGTGTCTCACAGTAACAGAGACTATTTGAATTTGTACAATCTATCTATCTGTGGCAGGGGCAATCCCTACAACAACAGAATTGATAGAGTTATCACGGTATGTCTATACTCGATATCTTCTGAGAAGTGACTCAGTGAAGCTGAGATTCTTTTGCATGTTTCAGCAACAGAGTTATTTTGTACTACCGGTGTAATTAATCGGGAGAACGTCGGTTAACGTTTATTTCCGAGATATGTAGAGATGTGGTTATTATATCTTGATGAAGAATGCCGTTTGCTATACCATAACAATGTATTACATTATGAATGCAGAATGTTTAGGTGCATTATGTGTATGTAAAGAAAAAAAAAAATGTTTGTCTATAAGTCTATTTCGTGTCTACTATGTCTGTGGCAGGGTCAATCCCTACTACAACAGAATCTATAAAATATTTTCCATTACAAGGTTTAATCTAATTTACATATTTTATATAGTGAAGAAACTAGAAAGCTGCGGTATATTATGCTTAATAAGTATCACATTAAGACTGAAGTTAATTACCTCGTACAGTACTATCCTTTTTTTTTTTCTTTTTTTTTTTTTTTTCTCCTTTTCCCTTTTTTTTTTTTTTTTAATATATAAAATAGACAAGAAATGGCCTATCGTAATCCTACTCTTTCTATTTCCGTTAGAGAACTCGAATATTGCCAAAAAAATTTCCGGCGTGACTTTTTGCACCCGGCACCACTGTGAATGGAATTTTCAAACACGTTTTGAACAAATCCTAATATATTATCAAAAAAATCCAAAAACAAGAATTTTCCTCCAGCAATATTGTAAAATGTACTGTCACAACTTTTATTTTTAGCCTTAATGACCTATGGAGGGCCAAAGTCCTCAAGAAAATTTATTTTTATAGCCACCCGTTCTGCACACGATACCACTATGAAGGAGATTTCCTATCACTTTCTAAAAAACATGTCCTAAGTCATGAAATGAAAAATTCCGCAACAAATTTACCGACTATATTGTGTACTAAATGTTTCTAAACCAATAGGATATTAAATTTATGATAGATGACACTCAGAACACTGGATATTTCAAGATGCAAATCAATTTCACTTAGCTCTCATCTTTTCCACGTCTTGCCATCCCGTAAATAGTTTTAAATCCAAGCAGAATATGACCCTCGGTATACGTTTTCTAAAACTGAAGATTTAACAACAATTCCCATCGAGTGACTGCTTAAAAGAATCGCCTCTAGGTGAGGTGATCCCACTGAGCACTCAGTCTATGGGGCTTCGTCTAGTATTAAGATTATTCAGCTAGGATCCCTGATAAAGGCTATACCTAAGGCTCTGGAATTTTACTATGTTTTAATATTCATGTAGATAAAAATCGAGACATAAGAAGAAACATATATCAATATGTAAATTCCATGGATACATGTATATAGTTCCTTTACATAGTTGTCAAGCATGATTCTTTGTGGTTTTTCTGTATTTTTCAGGGATTGCTGACAACAACAGAAGAGACGCAGTTTCCAGGACAGGTTGCAGACCATGCTATCCGCCTATCAGGGAACCTTTTAAAATTTGGTAGCCTAGATAGTGGTATTTACATAAATTACATTAAATATCACATAACATGACATAAATCACACGAATAATTACATCCATTAGAAGACAAAATACATAAAACATACTACATGTAACTCAGCAAATTAATTCTCGAACATGGTATATAAGGACATTCTCCCCATTGCTTAGTGGGAGAAAAGGTCACAATAAATATATAAATAACAAGTGAAAATTTCCAACTATGTGCTACTTATGCAAACAGTGTAGATCCTGATCTTGGGGCTCCCGGTGCAACCCACTGGTCTGCACCTATTGCATATTGTGTGGTCCGTAACAATAAATACAGGCAAATTACTCAAAAAGAAAATGAGAGGAGTTTAACCTTTTAGCATGTAGATATAGTATGTTGTGACTTTTTCAAACAGTGAAGATCCTGATCCGAGGGCTGCCGGAGAAGCTCCTTGATCAGGATCTATCCATTGAATTGAGACAGGTACATGGCAGACTATACTTCTTCCACATTTTCTCTCTGAGCAAATGCTAAAAATATATATTCAGAAATATCTTTAAGAATTTTAGGACTTTGAGTTTGCATCAATCTTTTGAACTTCTGAATTGTTGGCCAGGATCTATAATATTGCGGAATCAACTTTAACCTCAGGTCTCTATATAACGGACAAATCATCATGAAGTGATATTCATTTTCAATAGTATTCATATGACAAAACATGCATTTTCGTAATTCCTTTGGCATATTGCGAAATCTTCCCTCTTCAATAGCGAGTTTGTGTGCTGAACATCGGAAACGTGTCAGGGCTGCTCTGTGTTTGCTATTGCTTACACATTGCAAATATTTTTCAAATTCAATCGTTTCTTTGAATAAAGAGTATGTACTTAATTTACTGGAATGTTTTAGTTCAGCATACCACTCCTGAAAATATAAATCATATACTCTTTGAATCACTGCCTTTAATTGGACCGTTGAGATATTTATATCGTCCCACAAATAGAAAAATCCTAGGTTTTCCAAAAAGCTTTTTACTTGTTTTGCCCAATCGTTGATAAAGTTACCATCTGAATCTTTTAAAGAAAAAATTGAAAATAAAAGGGAACCAGGATTCTTCACAATTTTAAACCAGTATCTTAAAATTCGCACTTTTCGTATTACTATAAAGGGAAATCGACAAAGTTCACCATATACAGATGCATTTGTTGTTTGTTGTCTTACCCATAAAAGCTGCTTAAGAAACTTTGTATGTATGCGTTCAATGTCAGGAGCTTTATGAAATCCCCATATTTCTGCACTAATAGCAGAAATAATTGTAATTCATTATGGGTAAATATATCGTCTGATTCATCGTATAAATAGTCGTACATGTCGTTGATAAAGAAAATAAATAACAAGGGAGAGAGTGGTTCCCCTTGCTTAACACCAGCGAAACTCTCGAAATATTCCGTGCTTTTACCGTTAACCTTCACACATGATTGCACACTTCTGTACATTGATTGAAGCATTTTAACCATTTTGCTTGAAATACCGTATTTAATCAGTTTATGCCATATGCCGTCTCTGTACACAGTATCGAAAGCTTTTCTGAAATCGACAAAAGCACAGTATAATTTACGATTGTCTTGATTAATTACTTTACTCATAACGGAGTTTAAAAGAAACATACAGTCAATAGTACTCCTATTTTTTCTAAATCCGAACTGAAGATCAGATAATAAATTATTATGTTCAGCCCATTTCCGCAGCCGGTTGTCAAGCATTAATGAAAATATTTTAGAGAAAATGCTCGTCAGAGTTATGCCCCTATAGTTATTTACATCATTTGGATTCCCTTTCTTTGGCACCGGTACTATAACTCCCTTTGTCCACTGTACGGGGTATATGCTATTTGTAAATAAATGGTTAAAAAGTCTGCACAGTATAGGAGATAAAAGATCTTTACAAGATAAAAACATTTCCGCTATTAAACCATCGTCGCCACTACCTTTTCCGCTTTTCAAGGTAGAACTAGCTTTCAGAACCTCATCTGGCAGAAAGGCCGCGTCGAGTTGATCAATGATATGGTCATTAAGAATATTTGTAACATCTTTATTAGAAAATTCATCATCATCCTGGAATAAAGTTTTAAAATGCTCGAAAAATTCTTCCTTTTTTATGTTCGCGTTGTTTTTCGAACCGTTATTTTTGAATTTCCTTATTTCACTCCAAAATTTACGTGGCTGATATTTAGCAAAATTCTGAAGACGTCGTCTTTAATCAATGTTATATTTAGCACGTGCCCTTCGCTTTACTAAATTATACCTTCGTCGGCTAGCTAGCAAAAGGTTACAATTATCCGGAGATTTACATACACGGTATGCTCTATTTGCTGCACGAAAGTCACGCCTTCCTATTTCACATTCCGCATTAAACCAACCGCTTTTGAATTTTCGGCCGTTAGGTTTTGGAGTACGCGCAGGTTTACCAAATACAGCAAACGCTTTGTCGTATAAGAATTTTGAGATATTTCCAACGCCAGAATTAATGTCGATATAATTATTTAAAATGTCATTTACTACATTATCTAGGTATTCAACGTCAGAGCTGACCATGTCGGTATAGTTATTTTCGCCTGCATTATTCCACCGTATTTTGTCACGTGCTGCAGGTGAGATATCACATTCTTCATTAATACAGTTTATTTTAATTATCGACTGGATAGGTGCATGGGTAGAACATGTCTGAAAATCGTGTACGATAAAATCTAGAATAAAGGGAAACAACTCGTATGTACACAGACAGTAATCTATAAGACTTTGACCATTGTTTGACATAAATGTAAAACTGCCTGTGCCTGCATCATCTCCAAGGCGACCATTTACTATTTTCAAGCTGCTGCTTATACATAAATCGATCAAACGCTTACCAGACGTGTTAACTGTATCGTCTAGTGAAAACCTATGGGGCAATTCGTATTCTACATCTCCATCAATAACATCAATAAAACGAGCAAAATCGTCAACATCTTGCAGAATATCCGATTTCTGACCGCATCTAGCATTTAAATCTCCCATGACAGATACGTACCCGACTTCTGAATACAAACGCACTTTAAGCTCCAATTGATCAAAAAAGCCTAGCTCGTGCATATGGTAATAATTAGAGTTAACCGGGGGTATGTACAAAAAACACATGTATATATCACGCTCTAGACCAAAGAAAGTTTTGCAGCATTTTATCCATATAATACCATTACTATCAGTTTCCTGGATTGAAATACCTTTACTTAAAGTTTCTCTATAGAAAAGACACACACCGCCATGACCTCGTTTTGATTTAAGTAGAATACTTTGCTTCCTAGGTACAAAGATAGAATTAAAACCATTTAGATCAAATGAGTCAATATTACGTTGCCATGTTTCGGAGAAAAACAATAAATCAAAGTTAGTTATATAATTGACAAAATCTTCATCTTGCAAGCACGATTTGAGACCCTCAACATTCCACGAGAGTACAGATAGATCACACTTTTCTCCTCGCCCCTAATCATTTTTGTCTTTTTCGTTGCTCTTGGGCGTACCTGTAGGCGTATACAGTTTATCGTTAATGTAAAGTTTGTCTCGCACGAGAACTGCACGTTTGTTTTCAGATCTGGCTTGGTGTAGCACGGGTAGCAATGCTTTACGTCGCTGTATTACCTCTGTTGGATATTGCTCTGAGACATTGAAACCCGTATCCTTAAGTTTTACCGTTTTCAGAGTATGTTTAATCTTCATTTTCGAGCTGGTGTCCTTGAACTTGGCGACAACTGGCCTTGTTTTGTTTCGGAAATATCTACCCACCCTGTGAGCTCTGTCAATAGCGATACACGACCGCGGATTGTCTATATTCAACACGTCACTGCAGAAATCATATATTTTGGTCTCACAGTCCTCCACAGCTGCGGATGCTGGATACGCACTGGGATCTGATGTATCGGACTGCTGAGCAGACTCTGTTTGCGACTCGGCAATGCCGAAAAATAAAAGATTGTCCCTCATGGACCTACACTTGAGGTCTACAACGTTTTCTTGAAGGGAGTCGTTTGCAGATTTAAGGTTCACATTTTCAGCAGACAACGAACTAATCTCTTTTTTCATTGAGTCAATGGAATGTTTATTATTGTGTGTGCTTGCGGAGACACTTTCGTACTGCTCAGACAGGAATGTTTGGCTCTTTTCAATTTCGTTGATCTTTTGATCCATGTTGTTCAGTCTACTATTGATAGTTTGGACAGTTTTTTCAATAGATGTTAAAGCATTCATTTTTACATCCATGCTGTCAAGCCTTTTAATAATGGACTGGAGAGCGTCAGACTGCAAACATGCATTTGTAGGATCTTGTAAGACTGGTGAAACTGGGGGTATAGCCATGGGCATGGGCATGGGCAGATAGGGAGATCCATACGGATAAGTTTGGTGTGGAAACGTTTGCTGCGTTAGAGGACCCTGAGACTGCATAGGGGTTTGCACTTGCCTATTGTTTTCGCTGTTTTTGTTGGCGGCCATTTTGGATTTTTTCTTTTGTTTGGCTCCTTTGTTTCCACTCGGCGGCGAAATCTGGTCAGTTTTCTCTTGGGCGGCATGGAAACAGCACTAAATTCAACTCAAAATGTTCCATATGTATAATCCTGCATATTCCATGTAAAAGTTCTATAACTACCACTCTCAATCTCGTTAAATTATTGAAAATATAGCCGACTTCTGGACTGAGACAAAAAAACATCCGCCATTTCTCACGCATGCGCATACAATATCACATCTAACCATATTGCAAACACAAGACTTTTGACAATACAATATCACATCTAACCATATTGCAAACATAAGACTCTTGACAATACAATATCACATCTAACCATATTGCAAACAGGTTTCGTGCTTCATGTTATCCGTGATATGCAACCATGCAAGAAACGGTGACTTCATGAATTTTAGTTAGATTAATATCTTAAAGGCGTAGAAAAGTGTATCTATGGAGGAAGTGGTTGTGCATGGAGTAAACACGTAATTTAAAGACAATGTTATACGCACGCGTCTTTCATTTAGCAGGAACTTGCATGCATCGATGTGCCAGCCCGGGAAATTGAACGACGATGAGTCCGATATATCGTTCGTACCAAACACCATATTAGCATTATCGTACTTCTCGCTCCATCCAGAGTTCATCATCACGATGGCATTAGGAGGAATTCGGCCATATTTGTCTTCGTACTCTGCGATATACATAGAACATCATTAGCATTCTTTATCATATATAGACCACTACGAAAGCAGAGCAGAAAATAAGCAGAACGGATATTTTTGAGAAAATTATTCTCAAACTTCGACTTTGTACAACATGAACCAGATCGAAACGGACATCATTAATTAGATTTACCTCATGAATATCATCTATAACTTCATCACTATTAATTTGCTGATGTTTATCAGAGGACTATATAAAACTGCGTACGCAAATACTAAAATCGTCATTTCTCCACAAAACCCTATGTTGCCACCCCGAGGAGACAATTCTAAAGAGTGGTCACAATATTTTTTATTGGTGGAGAAATAAATCTTATCTGGAGCTCTGTTTATAATGACTATGTAATAAACAAGGGTATTACTTGGATATTTACGAAACTGTAGATCTACCTTTACATTTGAATATGCATTTTATCTGTATATCTGCTGTAACTCATAGATAACTCACCTTTAATATCCTCTACGGTGACGGCGTAGTTGCTATTGAGTAACACTTTCTCCCGTACATTGATCACCACCCCTGGTCCAACCAGCCTATCCGGGGGTATCTGCTCCATGGTCTGTCGGCCATGTCCAAAGTGAAACGGAGCGTCCATATGGGTACCCATATGCTCAAAGAACTCAATGTTTTTCATAGACAACCTGGCAGAAATACAGGGAACGTGTGCATTGTCATTTGATTGATAGGTTGGATATAGTTTGATATCGGATAGCATTTTAATTATATAGTTTTGCGTTACTAAAAAATTAATACCGTCACCATATTTTGTAATATAACATTTTTTTCTGAACAAGTACAACAACAACAACAACAACAGTAATAATAATAGTAATAATAATAGCAATAATGATGATACATGTCGAATAAAGCTCAGCTTTGCCAATTGCATCTTATATCAAGGACATACTTACCACATTCCATCTGTGTACCATTTTTCTCCAACGGTTTCTAAACCATAATAGGATATGTTTCCGATCCCGAAACTCGAGAGCGGATACTTTGGAGCATTTCCATCAAACGTGTGGGTAAGATCGAATATTTATCGGGCTGTAACGTCACATATGCATGCGCAGAGGAAAATGAGTCTCCACATATCTGGTCACCTTTTATAAAAGCAGATTTTATTGTAAGTATTGACTGATGTCGAACCAACAACAACATGTCTACGATAACTCAATAGATGTCTAATTCCCATTCTCAACCATTTACTCCATGAATATAAACATAAGAAATAATGATCCGAGTATCAACCGACTACCTGTTTATAATGGCACCATGAACAAGGGAATTTAATATTATGAAACTGTATTTACATTATAGTAGAAACTGTCTGATGCAGACAATCATTTATTGAACACGTGAGTCTTAAAAGGGAGATGGTCGTTAAGTAGTCGCTTAATGCGGGGCAAACATAATAAGGAATCTCCTATAGGAGCTTTGCGCATTACATGTGACCTGCATTAAACCACCACCTGCCTAACATACATGTACCCATAATGTGATGTTTTTTTGTGGCCGCTTAAGAGAGGTTCTATTGTATTTCTTAAGCAAACAGAAATAGCGTTGACCCTGAAGGAGACGTCTAATGTTGGTCTACTCTGTTTGCATATGCATCATAAAAACGCATTTTTACTCATTTCCAAACAGTGTAGACCTCTATCAGGCGGCTCCTATAAGATCCGTCCACTCAGGATATGCTCTGCTTACCTTTGAAAACATACAATTCTGATATTTCTACGTTTACCAAAATTTCCTGTGTTCATATTCAAATATTAAAGTTAATAAATATCCACATGAATATTCAACAGGATTATGGTCAGTAAGCAGGGGTAAGTAAGCAGGGATAATTAAGCAGGGGTAAGTAAGCAGGGGTAAGTAAGCAGGGGTAAGTAAGCAGGGGGTAAGCAGGGGGTAAGTAAGCAGGGGTAAGTAAGCAGGGTAATATATCTTGAAAGTGGGAGATCCTTCGAAAGCAAAAGTAGCAATGAAAACCCCCCAGAAAATAGCAGACTCGGTTTTATTGAGTCTTTTCATGAGCAGTAATTAAAAGTGCAACACTACTCACGCCCTAGCACCGGTTTAAGCAGTATTCAATTTTCAAAACTAATATCATCAAAACTAATGATCCCGAAGGACCAGAAAATATAACAACACTGAGAATGAAGTACGGGACGACTTTTTACGTAAGCAGGGATAAGTGGGCAGGGGTAAGCAAGCAGGGATAAGTAAGCAGGGATAAATAAGTAGGGGTTAGTAAGCGGGGTAAGTAATCAGAGGTAAGTAAACAGGGATAAATAAGTAGGGGTAAGTAAACAGGAGTAAGTAAGCAGGGGTAAGTGGGCAGGGGAAAGTGAGCAGAGGTAAGTTATCAGGGATAAAAAATGGGGGTCAGTAAGCAGGGGTAAGTAAACAGGGATAAATAAATAGGGGTAAGTAAGCAGAGGTAAGTAAGCAGGGATAAGTGGGCAGGGGTAAGTAATCAGGGGTAAGTAAATAGGGATAAATAAGTAGGGGGTAAATAATCAGAGGTAAGTAAGCAGGGGTAATTATGCAGGGGTAAGTAAACAGGGATAAATAAGAAGGGGTAAGTAAGCAGGTGTAAGTAAGCAGGGGTAAGTATCAGGGGTAAGTGGGCAGGAGTAAGTAATCAGGGGTAAGTAAACAGGGATAAATAAGTAGGGTAAGTAAGCAGGGGTAATTTAGCAGGGGTAAGTGGACAGGGGTAAGTAAACAGGGATAAATAAGTGGGGGTCAGTAAGCAGGGGTAAGTAAGCAGGGGGTAATTGGGCAGGGGTAAGTAAGCAGGGGTAAGTAAGCAAGGGTAAATAAGCAGAGATAAATAAGTAGGGATAAGTTAGTAGGGGTAAGTAAGCATATGTAAGTAAGCAGGTGTAAGTGGGCAGGGGTAAGTAAGCTGGGGTAAGTAAGCAAGGGTAAGTAAGCAGGGATAAATAAGTAGGGATAAGTAAGTAGGGGTAAGTAAGCATAAGTAAGTAAGCAGGGGTAAGTGGGCAGGGGTAAGTAAGCAGGGGTAATTAAGTAGGGATCAATAAGTAGGGGTAAGTAAGCAGGGGTAAGGAAGAAGGGGTGAGTAAGCAGGGGTAAGTGGGCAGGGGTAAGTAAGCAGGGCCAGTAAGCAGGGGTATTTAAGAAGAGGTAAGTAAGCACAGTAAATAAGCAAGTGTAAGTTGGCAGGATAAATAAGCAGGGATAAGTAAGCAGGGGGTAAGTGGGAAATATCACGGGTTCGAGCAGACAATATTGTTTTCAAGCCGGATGCAATTAGTTACTTTTTCTTCAAAAACAAATACAGAAGATCCACCAATAACTGGAAAAGAAGATGGATATTTAACCCTTTCCTGGTTAAATATTCATGTAAGAAATAATGGCATCATGTGTGTTATGAATTGAATTTTTATAATGTCAATTGGACACATGAGTTTTTATGTATTGGTAGAAACTGTGGAGCCACATGTATCATAATTTCAAAAGCGAAGAGTGTAGACCTTGATATTGGTCTACTTTGCTTGTAAAGACGTAAAAAGAAAAGGGTTGTTGCAATATGAGACATCTCTTATGGGGATTACATTGTTTTGGTGTAGTGAGATATGACAGAAGAAAGACAAGCAGTGACGGGTAGCTATGGGCCTAGATATATAAAAAAATAAAAGATAAACAAACTAGGTCTGACAATTACGTCAAAACAATAACAAAACTAAAAATAGACAGGGTTTCCTAAATATATGATTTAAATGGGATAATTAATAAATAAGACAAACATTACGCTATGGGATATCTTAAACCGTGGTCTAAAGGATGCGTTTACGGCTTTGCATGCGCGCTACCCGAGTTCGAAACTCATCGGGGTTTATACCTGTATTTATTTGTTGTTTTGTTTAAATACTTTTGTCAGTATATTTTTTCTATATGATCTATTATCGTTATATATTTTTTCCTGTTCTTGTTAAATCCTGATTGGTCTTTCTTTTCTGCTTTTGACATATGTGTTGTTGAGGCACAAAAAAGACATAAAAAAAAGATTTGACTTATGTGGGTTTCGAACCAGGTACATTTTGATTCGGAGGAGAGCGCCTTTATCCACTCGGCTACGGACTCCACAAGCATTTCATCGTAATCAAATAGTCACAGTCATTTCTTTTAAGACATATATCATGTCATATGAATGTTCAAGTAAACAAATTATGACGTAACTGTCAGGAATTCCCTGTCGGACTTTTTTTATACGAGCGTACTGCTGCGTCATTTCAAAACACTGTTGCGTATAAAATTAGCTCTGCGTGCTACGAGTAACACATCTCTAAATACTTTACAATATTATGTTTGCCTCATCACCTCCCTTCAGAATTTATTATAAGTGGTGTGAATTTAAGATGTTTAACAAAGTAATTTTGAATTAAAGAATTTGGCTTTCTTTATTTTCAAATACTTTTAACTCTTTCCCAGTTTAACATTTACTCAACAGTTCATCATCCCATTAATACTCATTAATATATCTTATTCAATTTAGTGATTGAATTTTCATATTGCCCCATGGCGTTGCAGTATTTTTCAAATTCTCTGGGCGATTTATTTCAGTAAATCAGCATTTAGCGACCACTTATTTAGTAAGTGGCGATTTACCAAGTAAGTCGATTGATTTTGTTATATTTAGAACATAGTAAGTGAAAACGTAGTGGCTAAGAAGGGACAAATGTAACGTAGCGAGCGTGACCCTTCTTAGTCACTAAGAATTCACATAATATGTTCTAAATATAACATAAAATAGAACAAACTACATATTGGGTAATGTTATGTGCGGATAACTTACACATTGACACATTTGACATCGCAAAAGCATTAATGGCAGAGAAATTCGCCTACCTACAGAAATAGTCCATCTAAATATAGACTGGAAAAGACCTTCCATGGTGAGTGACGACTGGTGTGTAGCCGGGTAGAGATTGTGGTAAACTAAGTTGATAGGCTTTACTGTGTGCCTTGGTAGCTCAGTCGGTAGAGTGTTGGCATGGTAATACACAGGCCCTGTGTTCGAGTCCCAGCCGAGTCACAACTTTTTTTAATGTTAAAATATTCCGACACAGACACACACGTATTATGTTTTGTTTGATTGTTTTGTTTCTCTTTTAGTATTTGTTGACAAAACACAAGACGGTTTGTGATGGTTTATATTGTCGGTAAGGATTGACCTGGCACTGCATGAATAGTCTGCCTCCCCTCGTAAGCTGTTTTTATCTTTCCGAACACACACTTAAAGCATGCGCCACCATACAATGGCACTAGTACATTATAAGCTTTTCAATGCAATACAAGCGCTGATAGCCCAGTGGTTAAAGCATAGCAGTGCCGATATTATGGTCGTGAGTTCGACCCCACCGTAGGTTTTTATATACATCTGTTTTAAGATATAAGTTTTTTAATGCTGGCCACGACAGAATCTTTTGTGTGGATATTGTACAGTGGAGTCTTTCTTTGACAAATTATATTAACAACGTATGCGTGATGTAATCAAACATCTGTGTTTAAGGTAGTCTACTGTACACGTCACGCAAACCGTTCTTAGGAAGCGCTCTGTGCAAAGAATTTGAAATAAGAAAGGAAACGATGGTTGCAAATGAACAATAAAGAGTAATTTCAGAATAAAAGATACATATTTTCCGAAAACATTGTTACCAGGATTCGAACCAACGACTTCTTTTCTAAGAGTCAGCGACAGAATCCACTGGGCTAGTGCGACAGTATTAATATTTTACATCGTGTGTATAGTGAACAACGAGCTGTGAGCCATAAAAATCTGCGCAGTCCACATTTTGGGGGAATCAGCATTCTGTCAGCTTGAGAAAATCGTGATTTCGCCTTTTCAATCCATATAATCTTCTACACAACAAAATAACATTATCTTAGATGGACTGCAGCAATGCCGACACCCCTAAATCGTGGAACGTACCACAATGTAAAGTACATTCCCGGCTCACTGCTCGTTGTTTACCTATAGTATATGGTGCTAAGCGCGTGGCGATTTAATTTATACATTCAATGTTTTCTCTGCCTTTCAACAAAGTAATGATATGCGTACTCACAGTTGCCTCCCTTTCGAGTCGAACTTACTTTCGTTTCTAAAAAAGACCCATGGCATATGGGGAGCGAACGCATATGGAGAAACAGGGTGTCTGCGCAGTTAGGCTAATAAAAAGTAACCTAGGTAATATATACAATGCAAAAATAGGTTGCTTTTTTCACAGTTATCGGCGTTTACAAAAGAATAGGAAATAAAATGACAGACGAAGAGCAAAACAGCTGATGCGTCTTCGACCAAATCGCCCCAAGGCCGAAATACGTATGCAGTTCTCACAGACTGGCATCGTTCCATTTCTGTGCATACCCCATATTTCAGCAATATTTTATTCATACCCCATATACATAATTATGTTACCATAATTCGTTAATTTACTTTTTTTTAATGCAATCTATTATTTTGTTTTCCTTACAAACGTGAACTAACGAGAATCACAGACCGGGTGGGGGGATACTTTGCTGAAGCGCCCCTCGGCCAAATAACCCCAGCACCTAACTGGTCATAATGTTGTCTCTGTTTTCACAGACAAGGAGACTGAGACTTAAGCAGTACTATTTTTGAACATGCATGCAACACTGTCCATTGCTTCATCTTGGCGGATTTTTTTCTCCTTAGACGGACTTCGACGTGTTCGCATATTATATACTTTACTGAGTCACTATTAATAAAAGTGCAAGACTGTCGAGTGCTATTTAAGGCATTTATTATAATCTGGAAATTGTGTTATAAGGGTGTACCGTTCTGAAAGAGAAATTCTAGGTGATTAAAGTGGGTTTTTAAACAGGATTGTTAGTAGCCTACATAATTGTATTTAAATCCATTCATTTTAACAATATCATAATATTAATTACATTTAAATAAGGAACTAAATTAGCTGAAACGACGACGTTCCCCGCGCAGCTGTAACACAAACCAGAAAGTATATTTTTTGAAATGAAATAAACATGTTTATATTTACTATCTTTACAGTTATGCCCAGCTGCTCCAGATTTTAAATGAATCTCTTTTTAGGCATTGATTACAATCGCTTATTTCATCACAAACCCAACATATCGGGTTTAGCTGTTACTCTTTACCGAGTAGTATTTTTGAGAAATCATAATGTTAAGCTAAATAAACCGTTGCTTAAATGACACTTCGATAAGTGCTCTTAATAAAAAAAAATTGTAGTAAACATTTATTTGGCTTTACATGACATCAGTAGTATTTCAGTGTACTTATTATATTACAAGCTGACTGGAGGACAGCCTAACAGATCTGACTAAGACCTGGATCAAACCCAGTGCTATGACCCAGTGCTATGAGAAGCAAAGTAATTGTCATTTAGGAACTTCAACTACTTGACCACTGAGGTCCGTTTGATTTGAATGTTATATCAGTGTTTTATACAATATATTTAAATTCAAATACATCTTGGTATAAGCAGCCCTTGAGCGGGTCTTTTTCTATGCTATTATATAAAATTATCTACTATGTATAAATAAGTCTATAAGATAAAGTGTTTACCCTTATACATAAACTATGCTTTTCCGATATTTTTTCCTGTAAACTAAAAAAAGAATTAACATAAAACTTAAAGTCACACCATAATTAATAACGATATTGGAAAAGCATTGTAGTAATTGTACGTTAAAATTCACCAGAATGTACTAAAACAATCTGCCCGCGCCTACGCGGGCTCTTTTCTATTGATATGATATAGATATAGTTCTATAGTTCGTGCCATTGCCAAAAACTCCTCTTTGTCCGTGTGCTTGTATAGCAGTAAATCTATCTAATATTTATGAGGTTACTATTTCTTACATGATTATGCATGGAGTCACGTGTTAAATAAGTTAAAAATGACAAGTAGTTCTGCATAAAGAAACAACATAATCTTCTATCAAGCTTACAAATATAAAAAAAGCTCACCTGCCGTATGCTTAAAGCCGCGCTAGAAAAGTGAGAATGAATTATACTACCGACCAATGTGGGTGATGACTTTCTAATGTACATGTATATAGGTCGTAAAGTCCTTGACACGCACCTTTCAACAGCAGAAACGTTTGTTTGGTTTATGTTTTATCGCTTCCTCTTGGAATATATTTCCTACTTAGATTTGTAAAACCCAAACAACCAATAGATCAAACAACTTGGAACCTGGTGAGACTTGCCTGGGACCATACTGCAAATACAACCACAAAGTCAAAAAAATCGTGGTCAAATTAAAACTTACATCGTCATCAAACACTGTGAAACTCTGCAAAAACAGTGATTGGAGTAAGTACAGTAGCAACACGATACATCAACATTTTAGTAATGAATAACTGATGTCATCTGGGGCAGGTGGCTGCTCAATGCAGAGTGAAAGTTATGTAGAAACTGTTATTATGAATAGCAAGATCTGACATTACCGATCTGTTTGGATCCTGATAATCGGCGTCTCATCAGGATCCAGGCTGTTTTTTATGCTCGGTCAATAGCACTTTGAAGTATTAACCGAATCGGAGATACAGTAGAACCTATCTGATGCGGTCATCAAAAAGTATTCAAGACCCAATTATGGGTCTGTATGGCATGTGGTAGCTTCATGCATGTCAAGAGTAATGCACGAAGTTCCTATATGAGCTTTCTGTATTACTTTTGCCCTGCATTAAGCAATCGCCTGCTTTTTAAGACTCCTATTTTCAATAGAATGACCGCTTATGACAGGTTCTATTGTAAGTAAAGACTGGTGTATTGGAATGCAACATTTATACGACAAGATAAGTGTTTATAGATGCGCTCTCATGCTCCTATTTAGTCCAAATGCAAATGACATTGTCACTGTATTAACTGTCAGCTATATCTTTAGTGTGCACGTATGTATGCGTGTGCGTGTGTGTGAGCGTGTCTGCGTGAATGTTCGCGCGTGTGTATTATATGAGGAGCACTGATAAATATCTGTCACCCTCAGGTTGCTGAACATCTTACTGGATCACCTGTTTCTATGACGCGAATCACAGTGTATATCATGAGCAACTTGTTATTCTTTCAGGAGATGTATACTTTTACTGTTGTGAACTTCTTCCACAATATAGTTTAATTTCATTTATTTATTGGTGTGACTGTCTTATCGAGTGTTCTATAAATCGGACAAGCGTTGTACATGTAATTAGGTTAACAAGTTAGATATGCTGTTAAATACAGTAAAACCACGCTAAAGTGGAATTCTAGAAAACGAATTTAGATCTTTTCAGACAGGTGATTGCTTCATGCAGGAAGAAAGTTGTGCAGAAAGCTTGTATAGATAACAAAGAGTTTAATCTGGGTATACACTGTGCAAACAGTTTGGATCCAGATGAAGCGTTAGTTTGGATCCAGATGAAGCGTTTTGGAGAAGAAATTGAAGGAAAATCACTGTGAAACGACATTGTTTACAGATGAAAATCATTTGGTGCGAAAAGAGTAAAACTGATCACATGTAAAGATATATTGAGTACAGAGCCTGCAATTGTTTAATACATGACGAAGTCATGCAAAAGGTTCCTGCAGAAGCTTTCTGAATGACTTTCATCCTGTATTAAGCTACTATCTGGCTTTAAGACCCAGAGTGTTAGTCGCTTTAGAGAGGTTTTCGTGTATATTATTAAGTCAGTTTGATAGTCATCACGATTTTACTGACCGTATGATGATACATGTATGAAGTAAATACTCGATATAATACGCCAATGTCATGTAGAAAACTCATAGTAGAGCTTTCTGCATAACTTTCACCCTGCATTAAACTGTCACCTGCCTTGAATATCGATAATGATAGTCGCTCTTATATCTAAATTTGAAATAACCACGGCTTTACTGACAACATTCGGATATACAGTAAAAACTCAATACTTCAACATTTTAACAATAAATAATTGAGCTTTAGTCTGGCGGCTGCTTAATGCAGGGTAAAAGTATTGAACCAATTTTCTCAAAGAGATTACTTTCGCCCTGCATTAAGTTGGCACCCGTCTTAAAGATCGATAATGATACGTGTTATATAATCGAGATTTTACTGCAGTTACATGTACACTATGCATATCTGCATAAATAAATGTAACGGCATATTCTACTAGGTATAATGAAAGCTATAAGCAAGTTTGAGATTGAGAAGAGAACTAGTTGACCCGTTTTTCTAGCTATACTGTATGGCATTGAGAATACAGTAAAACCTGTCCTAATCGGCGATTTATTTATTGAATATAGTGGTCTTAAAAAGCAGGTTGCTGCTTAATTCAGGGTAAAAGTATTACCGAGAGCTCCTGTGGGAGCTTTCTGTATTACTTTCGACCTGCCCTGAGCTACCCCCTGTTTTACCAGCCCCTATTTTGACCTCTTTTTGATGACCGCTTAGGACCGGTTCTACGATCAGGTATTACGAGTTCATTTCTAGTGGTGTAAGGTAGGGGTGGCAGCTTAACCTTTTCCTTCACAAATATACCTTTCTATGCCTTTGCAAACAAAGTAGACCCAGATCAGACGGAAGGCGTCTGATCAGGGTCTGCTCGGTTACATGTAACTCATTGAATAATATAGATCTGATTCTATAGTTTCTACATTTAGCCAAAAGATCAAGTGTTAATATGCCACTTTATAAAAATAATGTTTTAGTATTTAATATACAGTAGAACCCCGCTAATGCGACCACTTAATGCGACCACTTAAACAAACATGGCTGTTTTCATAAGCAGGTGGTTGCTTAATGCAGGACGAAAGTTATGCAGAAAGCTCCTATAGGAGCTTTCTGCATAATTTTCGTCCTGCATTAAGCAACAACCTGCCCTTGCCACTGTGAATTATGCCCCTTTTTGGTGGTCGCATTAGTGGGGTTTTACTGTATTCATGATTTTATCATTTCTTACGTGAATATTCATGGAGTAAAGGGTTAAGTCTTTACTCCATGATTATTCATGTACGATATAATGACATCATGAATATTAATTAGCTGAATTTAAAAAATGACTAATGAACACAGAAATGTTTGGCTATGTCAGAAACTGCATAACCAGATCTATGTTATTGCATATCAGACAAGGTAGACCCTGATCAGACGGCCCTACAGGAGGGTCTCACCTGGGTATACTCTGTTTGCAGTCGTATTAAAAGTCGTATATTTGGAGTAAATGGTTCATACAGGACGTAAGTTGTTCAGGTGGGTGTAATCTGTGTAAATGGTCCACACAGGACGGAATTGTTCAGGTGGGTGTTTTCTGTGTAAATGGTTCATACAGGACATAAGTTGTTCAGGTGGGTGTATTCTGTGTGAATGGTTCACACAGGACGGAATTGTTCAGGTGGGTGTATTCTGTGTAAATGGTTCATACAGGACGGAAGTTGTTCAGGTGGGTGTATTCTGTGTAAATGGTCCACACAGGACGGAATTGTTCAGGTGGGTGTATTCTGTGTAAATGGTTCATACAGGACATAAGTTGTTCAGGTGGGTGTATTCTGTGTAAATGGTTCACACAGGACGGAATTGTTCAGGTGGGTGTATTCTGTGTAAATGGTTCATACAGGACGGAATTGTTCAGGTGGGTGTTTTCTGTGTAAATGGTTCACACAGGACGGAATTGTTCAGGTGGGTGTATTCTGTGTAAATAGTGTCCTACAGGACGAGAGTTTCTCAGATGGGTGTATTCTGTGTACATGCAAATGGTTCATACAGGGCGGAAGTTGTTCAGGTGGGTGTATTCTGTGTAAATGGTTCATACAGGGCGGAAGTTGTTCAGGTGGATGTATTCTGTGTAAATGGTTCATACAGGGCGGAAGTTGGTCAGGTTGGTGTATTCTGTGTAAACGGTTCACACAGGACGGAATTGTTCAGGGGGTGTATTCTGTGTAAATGGTTCATACAGGACGGAAGTTGTTCAGGTGGGTGTATTCTGTGGAAATGGTTCATACTGGACGGAATTGTTCAGGGGGTGTATTCTGTGTAAATGGTTCATACAGGACGGAAGTTGTTCAGGTGGATATATTCTGTGTAAATGGTTCATACAGGGCGGAAGTTGTTCAGGTGGGTGTATTCTGTGTAAATGGTTCATATGGGACGGAAGTTGTTCAGGTGGCTGTATTATGTGTAAATGGTTCATACAGGGCGGAAGTTGTTCAGGTGGGTGTATTCTGTGTAAATGGTTCATATGGGACGGAAGTTGTTCAGGTGGCTGTATTATGTGTAAATGGTTCCTACAGGACGGAAGTTGTTCAGGTGGGTGTATTCTGTGTAAATGGTTCCTACAGGACGGAAGTTGTTCAGGTGGGTGTATTCTGTGCAAATTCGTCCATCATTAAGCATCCAGTAACCCTTTCCCTGTTCTATATTTATACCAAGTTTCAGTACCTACTGAATATTCATGGACACACTATTTATGAAATATGGAAGCTGAAACAATGTAGGCATTTTAGAAACTAAAGAAACAGATCTATCAAATTTGATAAGCAAACAGAATAGACATATAAGAGCCGTCTGATATGGGTATTCTCTGTTTGCAAATGTGTGAAAAGACGTTATAAATATGAAGGAAAGGATTAGCTCTTTATAAAATTCTTGTTTAATTATTAAATGAACCTAAAATATATATTTATTTACATGTAGCAAAACGTAACGAGACATTTTAAGAGTCAGTAAACTTCGTTGATTTTATATATCGGAATGTTGCGAATGTAATATTTAGCAATAATGACAAACTTATATTTCTTATACAATTTTTATATCATAATATATTATTGGTTACATTATTTTGCCACAACAATTTTGCATTTATACATGTGATATACACAATTTAAATACATTTGTATATATTTATGCAGATTAACACGCAGTAATACAATACACCACTTCATAACTCTTGTCCTAAAATACATGTACACGCATTTGCAAATGACTTGGGCCCAGAGTAAAAAATAATTCACCATTTTCTTCATGAATATTCATGTAGATATTAATTAGATTAATTGTTGTAACAAGTCGTGTACACAAGAAGAATATTTTGCCATGGAATAAAACTGTAGAATCATATGTTATTCCAGAAGCAAACAGAGTAGACCCTGATCAGACGGCTCCTATAGGAACCGTCTGATCTGGGTATACTGCATGTTGTATGTTTACAAAGGCGCATACAGACATTTCTACGGAGTAAAGGGTTAACTCAGCGACTCATTTGGATCTAAACTGTGTGGCTGTCAGAACCTTTTCGAATGCAAATCTGACGTGAGATAAATCAGCTCCCAAACTGAGCAGATACCGAATTGAAAGCAATATAAGGGTTTAGCCTTTACTCCATGAATATTTATATGTAAGAAACAATCGCACCATGAATATTGATTAGATTAATATCTCCCACTCTCTATCACTCTCTGTATCACTCTCTCTATCACTCTCTCTATCACTCTCTCCATCATCTCTCTGGCTGGTTAACTGCCAAAACATACGAAAGAGAAACTTTTCTAGACTAAAGGTATGCATGTATATTGTAAGAAATTAAAACGGAATTCTACAACCTAAGGCAAGTGCAATAAAAGCCTTCTAAACCGACCAGCAAAACGCATGCTAATGTTTTGTCTTAAAGTCAGGTGCTAGCAGAACAGAACATGTATTATGTATTTATAGAACATGTACGTTTATCGGTTTAGATGAGCACTACTGATACTAAAAGAATATTTTTAATCTAACATTCGTGTTTGTCTAGCATGGACTAGTTCTATAAACTTGTATTGGATTTGTTTTTGTAATGAATTTCTTTGGTATAAAAAGGGTAAAAGGGTATAGTATGTGGGCCTTGATCGAAACCCTCTCATCTTGGTCTACACTGTTAAGACTCCTTTGATTATCCGTGAGTTATTGCTTAATCCTTTACTCCATGAATATTCAAGAGAGAAATAATGACATCATGATTGTTAATTAGATTAATTGTTACAGTAGCAAATAGACACAGATGTTTGGCAATGACAGATGCTGTAGATATATATATGTATATATATATGACCACAAAACAGAGCAGGCACTGATCAGAAGGCTCCTATAGGAGCCGACTGATCTGGGTCTAATTACTCTGTTTGCAAAGGCGTAGAAAAGCGTATTTATGGAGTAAAAGGTTCAATAGGTTTTGACGGAGGTGCTAACAAAAGTCATCTAGAAGTTGCGCTGTCCAAGAAGTAACACGAAGAAATATGCCATCAGCTGCAGGGCGACTGACATCCGGGCAACTGGGGAATTGGATGCTGGTGTATCGTCATCGTCGACAATTGCCAGGATTCTGACCTGACCCCCGGTCCCTCCACGGTGTTTCATGGCTCCTAGCACTATGGTCGTGCCAGCTGGCGGTACAGTGTCTAGATTTGCGACATACTCCAGGAGAGGGACATTGTTTGGTTGCAAGTAACGATGGCAGTGGTATGTATCGGCGTTACCAGGGTCTATTGAGGGCGAGTCTGATCCGAGAACCGATATCTGAAAATTAAACGAAAAACTTGACAATGCACTAAGATATCTAACCCTATATTCGCATACAGGTTTCGTATTGAATTGACAGCACGTCACGTGTCGTCCGCCGTATACAACCGATATTTGTACAGATACATTGCCAACAGTGTATATCCAGATCAGGCGCCGCGATTGAAAGGTAACGCCTGATCGGATATATTGTGATTCTGATAAAAACGTGGTTTCAGCTGAAAGCCATGTCCACAGCTTGTTTAAAATATTACAGCTCAAACCTAACTGGTTCAATATTCATGCACGAAATATTGACGTCATACATATTTATTAGGTGAATTGTTTATAATGGTACATAAATACAGGTTGTTATAGTTCCAAAAACCGGGGAATAAAACCGATATAATTCCATATGCCAACAGAGTAGATCCAGATCAGACGGTGCCTACACAGGAACCGTCTGATCATGATCTACTCTATTTCCATAGTTGCGAAAAAGACGTCTATACCAAGTAAAGAGTTGAACATTTCTAAAAAGACCACCAACAGAGGTCTAATTCTTAAGGACAGGTAGTGATTTAGTGCATGAACGTAATACAGAAGGTTCCAAAAGGCAGAAAGCTCGCAAAAGAGCTTTCTATGTTACTCTCGTCAATGACTTGTGCTCATCTTATTTTAAGAACTTATATTTTGTTATAAAGTGGTCGCTATTGACGGGTCCTAGTACACTTCGATTCGCTTACATATTTTTGGAAATCCACGTATCTAAGAGTTTTCGTCAGTTACATGAATGACGTGCAAACAGTTTAGTCCCGTGTTTGAAAAGTGTCAACTGATATGGGTCTATACTGTTTAAATAAGTACAGTAGTGGATAAGACACTGTCTGGCTTAGTAGCAAACAATATAGACCAAGATGTACATCGTTTGCATCCAGCTTGACCTGGTAAAGGTGTTTGTACTGAAACAGGAATTTGTACAACTGAACTCCAAGGCAACTTGCTGACCCTTGGTAGTGAGGTTCTTTTAACTCTTTACTCTATATATACGCCTTCCTGCTCTGTTTGCTTATGCTATACTATAGATTATACAGTTTCACACTGTATGAAGTTGTAACATGTCTTACAGAATGTACATTTTAGAGGTCGAGTAATCGACAATATAAATACTGTTTTTCAAAAAGCTGCTTAATTCAAAGAGGATGGATTCTGCTCGGCGCCGAGCTACTCGGCGTCCAATCTGAAACCTAACTGTATTTGCAAATACAATGTACGAGTCCGCTCACATACATGTATAGCCGGATAAGGAATAAACGCATACCTCGACAGAAACATTAAATGTTAGACGGTTGGATTGATCAACGTCCGTTTCTGTCAACTAATTGGACGCCTCAGAGAGAGAGAGAGAGAGAGAGAGAGAGAGAGAGAGAGAGAGAGAGAGAGAGAGAGAGAGAGAGAGAGACAGACAGACAGACAGACAGACAGAGACAGAGAGACAGAGAGACAGAGAGAGACAGACAGAGACAGACAGAGAGAGACAGAGAGAGAGAGAGAGAGAGAGAGAGAGAGAGAAGGGGGGTCGGAACGGAAACAGAGAAACCCGGGAGCGATGTCCTGCTTTTATTATCGATAGAGTTTCTCTGGTTCCTTTAAATGGTCAGTATAAAGCACTTATACTTCGGACCATGATTTATAAAGTCTTATCCGAAAGATTTGGTCTGACCGGGGACCCAACCCGGGACCCCTGGTTATGCTATTCATCTCTTTACTCTATGAATATTCATGCAAGAAATGATGACTTCATGGATTTCAATATTTAAAATGGCTTATTAATACATACGTACATTTTTGCCAAGGCAGAATCAGAGACCCTGATCAGGCTTCTCCTGTAGGAGCCATCTGATCTTGGTATACTCCGTTTGCAACATCATATCAAGGTGTATTATGGAGGAAAAAGTTGTACACGGAGTAAAGACATACAGTGCTCCCTCCCTACAACGGCCCTCTCAATAACGATTCCCTCCTTACAACAACGCATGTCACTGTTTCCGAAACAAAAAGGTTCCAGACATAACCTTGTCCATCGTATTTTCTTTATGCCTCCATCAAACCCTATGTTGTGACCACTCTTTAGAATCGTCACTTTGTGACGATTCTAAAGAGTGGTCACAACATAGGGTTTGATTGAGGCATAACGGTTTTAGTTCTCGAAATACACATTAGTTGGGGATCTGCAAACAAGCTAGTTATGTTTGATTTTCCCTCCCTATAACAACTCCCTCTGAACAACGCACACAATCTTCGTATCCCAAAGGGTGTCGTTGTAGAGAGGGAGCACTGTAATTTAAAGACAAATTTGTACGCACGTGTCTTTCAGCCAGCAAGAACTTGCATGCATCGATGTGAAAGCCCGGTAAATTGAAGGACGATGTGTCCGATAGATTGTTCGTACCAAACACCAGATTAGCATTGTCGTATTTCTCGCCCCATCCAGAGTTCATCATCACGATGGCGTTAGGAGGAATTCGGCCATATTTGTCTTCGTACTCTGCGATATACACAAAACATAATTGGCATTCTTTACATAGACAACTACAAAAGCAAAGCAGAAACCAAAGAAGAACGAATGAACCTTTTGAGGAATTTATTCTAAATAATCGACTTTGTATACAACATGAACGTGTTCGAAACAGACATAGATATTTACCACGTATATATTACATAATAATATATAACTTCATGATTATTCATTTGCTGAAACAAGGGTATTGTTTGGACATTTACGAAACTGTAGAATTTAGATCTATGTTTACTGCCCTGATCAGATGGCCCCTACAGGTAAGCGTCATTTACTCACATCACGGCTTTAAGCTTACGACTTAGCTCACAGCTTATACAGTAGAACCTCTCTTAAGCGGCCACTGATTAAACATAGAGGTCTAAACACGCACATGGTTGCTTAATGCAGGGGAAGCGTAATACAGAAAGCTTCTTTAGGAATTTTTGCATTACTTTTGACCTGCATTAAGTAAGCACCTGCCGCATATGCCTATAATAACCTCTGTTTGATGACCGCTTAATATAGGTTATACCGTATGAAAGAAACAGGAGACTTCAGAAACAGAATACCGCTTAATATAGGTTATACCGTATGAAAGAAACAGGAGACTTCAGAAACAGAATACCGCTTAATATAGGTTATATCGTATGAAAGAAACAGAAGACTTCAGAAACAGAATACCGCTTAATATAGGTTATGCCGTATGAAAGAAACAGGAGACTTCAGAAACAGAATACCGCTTAATATAGGTTATACCGTATGAAAGAAACAGGAGACTTCAGAAACAGAATACCACTTAATATAGGTTATACCGTATGAAAGAAACAGGAGACTTCAGAAACAGAATACCGCTTAATATAGGTTATACCGTATGAAAGAAACAGAAGACTTCAGAAACAGAATACCGCTTAATATAGGTTATACCGTATGAAAGAAACAGGAGACTTCAGAAACAGAATACCGCTTAATATAGGTTATACCGTATGAAAGAAACAGGAGACTTCAGAAACTCAGAAACAGAAAACCGCTTAATATAGGTTATACCGTATTAAAGAAACAGGAGACTTCAGAAACAGAAAACCGCTTAATACAGGTTATATATAATACCGTATGAAAGAAACAGGAGACTTCAGAAACAGAAAACTGGTCGCAGAATGACATCGTTGTGCAATATAAAACTTAAAAAAGCGACATTTATGTATCGAAGCTATTCATCTGAACATAGGAAAACTCTGAATATTTGTTTATTTATTCTATATGTTTATTGATTAATGAATATTCTTCTCGGACACGATACCGCAGTATACCCTCTAGGTCTCGTTCAAAACCCTTATAGTGTGCGAAACGAGTCATTCATATTATTTGTAAACAGCGTAGACTCAGACGAGAGGGATCCTCATCAGGGTCTGCACGGTTTGTCATGTAATACATTTCTTTTAAAACATTCCTGAATATTCCAGTTAGTTTGATCTGTTTGAATTTCAGAAAAGTCCATTTGAAAAATCACCGTTTAAAGGGTTAATCTAGTCATTGAAGTAAAGCATATATTTCAGCTGTCCATGCATACCGATGGCGATGATACCCATCTAAGTATTGAAATCCAAAACTAGTATTACAAAGAACAGCGCAGCGAGCCGAATAACGTAACAAGTACATACCCACATTAGTGATGTAAACACATATATAACCTGAAACAAACAGTCAGAGGTCTAGATAAAATATGTAAATATTATTTTCAAGATAAACCCCTTTATTTCTCCACCAAACCCTATACTGTGACTACTCTTTAGAATCGTCTCAAAGAGACTATTCTAAAGATTGGTCTTAGTCTAGGGTTTGGTGGAGTAATGAGGATTTTAGTATTTGAGTACGCACCTTTATCTGTATCTCTGCTGTAACTCACAAATTACTCACAGATAACTCACCTTTAATATCCTCTACAGTGACATGTAACTCACAGATAACTCACCTTTAATATCCTCTACGGTGACGGCGTAGTTGTTATTGCTTAACACTTTCTCCCGTACATTGATCACCACCCCTGGTCCAACCAGTCTCTCCGGGGGTATCTGTTCCATGGTCTGTCGGCCACTTCCAAAGTGAAACGGAGCGTCCATGTGGGTACCCATATGCTCATAGAACTCAATTTTTTTCAAAGACAACCTAACAGACATGCAGGAGACATATGTATTGTCATTTGAACGGTAAGTTGGCTATAGTAATGTGTAATATTGGATAGCATTTTAAACATATATTTCTTCGTTATTCACTGTCACAATTATTTCTGTTATTTACAAATTGTGCGCCCAGTGTTGGTTAAGGCTTAAAATGATTAAAATCCTTGCTATTTCATAATTTAATAAACATGTACCGGTATAACGTTACACGTGCAAATATATAAAACCACATTCAAGACATAACACATGGAACACATTACAAAACCGTCATTTGCCATTTTAGCAGTCCTTTCTATTAAATCCACACAGGATAATCCACACAGGATATTCAATTACCACATAGGCTAAAGTCTCCACACATGATAATTATAAGTACCACACATGTGTATTAATGTCTATACCACACAGGCAAGAAACTGTTAATGCCACACAGGCATATAAGTGTCCATGTACTAACTGTCTTTGTCACGTAATGTTTATGTAACGGAAGTTACCACAGTCTATGAATAAGTTCAAACTCTCTCATACAGCACAGTACGTAAAACTAACTCAAAGATGACCACATCGACTTGGATATACTAATTATAATTAAAAGTAGACGAAACAAGGTATCCGTCATCACACAGGTAACACGCGCGCTGACAAATACTATCCACGTGCAATTCTGGGCATATAATATTCAGTACTACATAATGTCCCAATACTACATAATGTATTGCATAGAATTAGACTTTATAGCATGTGATACTAGCACTAGTTACTAGTTACGGTGTTATATAGCACACACACCGTATGTATGCAACACTCGACTGGTATAAGTCTTAACACTTGGCTCTTGGACTCGCGCTAAAATATCATAAAACGAAGTATTCTATCATAGTAGGGTTTGTCACTAGCAAACACTTAAGTTTGACGTTGCGCAAAACACTGCTGGGCGACCACGCCCGAAGTTATATGTTGCCGTCCAAAACGGGGTTATAAAGGGACGTCCGTGGGTACATAATAGACCGTAACTCATGTAGAGGACAGAGAATGGTAAGTTTGTCTCAACCCAGGACAGACTGGGAAACGCCTCTACAGCCTACAAACAAAAAAGGGCCACTAACTACCCTATAGAAACCAAATAAAATGACATGCAAAACCCACACGAAATACAGAAATGTATAACTACCTACAGGATAGGACAGGAGGAAAGGGACACTTACATATGTTCTCCCGAGACTCTTCTGCATAAAATGTTTGACCACATCACTATATTGTAGAAAACTGGTCTGGTCACACCGGCAACCTAACAGGTACTGCACACTGTGTATACAACAGAGCTCTTACCTGACGTAAACCCAACTCACTCACACACTCTTACCTTAGATGACCACATAATTGCTCATGCGGTACACTAGTGGACAGCCTATTACAGGTGTACAACATCCAATAACTACATCTCAAAGTACAGTGAGACCTTATACCAACTGAAATACTTGACAGTTTAGTACCTAATTTTGTAATATAACATCTGATTTTCTTAACAACAACAAGTACAACAACAACAACAGCAACAACAAAAACAAAAACAACAACAACAACAATAACAACGACAATGACAATGACAATGATAATGATAATGATGATATTAGACTTACCACATCCCGTCTGGGTACCATTTTTCTCCAAGGGTTTGTAAACCGTAATAAGTTATGTTTCCGACCCCGAAACCGGACAGTGGATACTTTGGAGCGTTTTCATCAAATGTGTGGGTAAGATCATATATTTGTCGGGCTGTAACGTCACATATACATGCGCAGAGGAAAATGAGTCGCCACATGTCTGGTCACCTTGTATTAAAAGCAGATATTAGTGTAAGTATTGACTGATGTCGAGCAAACTATAAAATACCCCCATTGCGATAACTGAAAATATGTCTTGTCCCTAGTCTCAACCATGAATATTTAGTCTTAAGCGGCCACTCAATTATTGAACACAGGGGTCTTAAAAAGCAAGTGACCACTTAATGCATTGTAAATAAGTAGAAAGCTCCTGTAGGAGCTTTCTGCGTTACATTTGACGTTCATTAAGCCAACATCTATCTGCCTTACAGTCCCATAATTGGATCTCTTTTTGATGGCCGCTTAAGAGAGCCTCTACAGTATTTTATAAGCAAAAAGCCTTGACCAGATTGGTCCTGAAGGAGCCGTCTGATGTGGGTCTACTCTGTTTGCAAAGGCTTCTTAAGACGTGTCTATGAAATAAGGAGGATAATTCTAATGAAGAAAATTCCAAAATAACCTGCGTAGCCTTTTATATGATAGAGACGCCGTTTGGGTTGCTATAGTAACCGACTTAACCTTTTATCTGACGGAGACATCTTTTGGCGCCTTTGCAGACATTATCAGAAGAAGCCGTCTGAGCAATGTCTGCTCTATTTGATCATGAAATACTATTGGTCTGATTATACAGTCTGAGTCATGGTCAATTTATCCCGTGCTCATATGCAATTATGAAAAAAAAGTAATATTGAAGACGTCGTTAGTTCTTACATGAATATTCATGAAGTATATGTGTAACTTGTTAAAAAGGGTTCAAGAGGTTGCATTATAAGACTGACTATTCTGAACTGTGCTATGGCCACGATCAGCCACCTGATCTGGGTTTGCACTGTTTGACACACACCAGTATATACAGTGTTTTATATCTGGCATATACAGCAGTATAGCTGGTTATCAATTATGATAAGACCTATACGATCATTGTTGATATTATCATTATTAACATTATCATCATTTTATTATTATTAGCATTACTATCACCATCCATACCAATACAATTAATATTACTGACAACGGAGGATATGCTCATAATGATTCTTACCGAAATGAAATGCAAGACACATTAATGATACATAGCCATTCGTGTGTACATGTATGTGTGTGTGTATGTGTGTGGGGGATACATATTCCCAGTTTCATGAGTCTTGCCAAATCGAAGTACAAGACCCATTGATTTCCCATTAAGGGCTGAAAAAATAAAATAGACCTTATCGCAATACCATTGCGTGCACTAACTTTAGACAACCATTGTCCATCTTCTTACAGCCAAAAAGTTTCGAAAGCTGGACTTCAGACGTTTGCAAAATGTATAGTCTATATCTATCTATACCCATGAGTCCTATAGAGATTAATACGCAGGTGTTCATTGGTCGTACATTGAAAGTTTTTGTGTATAACAAAGCCAAAGTTTTATGACATCACTGTTATAATAGTACGTGTTTTGGTAGGTTTTTTGTGGAAGATCACTGGTACGAGTATATGCATTGAATATGGGCAAGTACATTCTATCTCGCTATAGATAGAATGCTATAGTTAATCATCTAATAGTACAAATTGTTGGTAGAAACTGTATATTCTGATTTGAATACTTCTACAGGAGTGACTTGGTCTGTCTCTACTTCTACAGGAGTAGCTTGGTCTGTCTCTACGTCTACAGGAGTGACATGGTCTTTCTCGCTTCTCAGACGTGCTAGATAAGCTGAGTAACTAAAAATAGCCGTACTAGAAATCCTTATCTGGAACACCCCTTGTTTGGTGTATTCATACGCGCGATTGGGTAAAATCAATACAAGGAAAGAAACTCTTACATAATTATACCAACATTTCTATAGCCAACAACCTTATAAATTAAAATTAACATAAGTAATTAGCACGAATTTGAAATTCTATTTATTACAAAAACATTTTAAAAGCCTATTTGATTAAACGAAGACGTTTTTTGTAGTCATTTGTGGTTGTCATAACAAATGACGAAATTTGGTGTCACACTTTTATGCTGCAGCTTGTTGCTTTTAGATATGGAAGTCGTATTACGCAATGTAAATTTGTACTTCACGAAATCCGTTAATTTACATGGTTTTATAGGGCGTATTTCAGCGAGAAAAATAATCAAGCACGAGTTGTGTTTAAAGCCGGGGTTTCTATACCCTCGGTTGGTCTGTTCCTGTCGGAAACTCGCTAAAGCTCGTTCCCGACTGGAACGGACCAACCTCGGGCATAGAAAACCCCGTCTTTAACAAAACCCATGCTTGATTTTATAAGTCTTTACTTCTAAAGGAGTGGCTTGGTCTGTCTCCACTTCTACAGGAGTGGCTTGGTCTGTCTCTACTTCTAAAGGAGTGGCTTGGTCTGTCTCTACTTCTACAGGATTAGCTTGGTCTGTCTCTACTTCTACAGGAGTAGCTTGGTCTGTCTCTACTCTGTTTTCAAAACCATTAAAAGTCAGCCCAGCCTAACCCATGTCATGCCAGGACGTAGATGTAACTTGGCGTCTCATCAGGATACAATATGTTTGACACTCGATCAGCAGTTTCTCAAACACTTGTACGAATCAGGAGTAAGTGAAACACTCCGACGGATCCAAGTTTTGGCAGACCAGGTTTTCAACACGATAACGGTTAATCTCAAAAGATGTCTCCGACTAAAACAGCGAGTGGGTTGAGTATCATTTACACAATATATTGACATAACCCTTATCTTGTCAAACGACATTCAGTCACATTTGCAAACACGGTAAAACCTCTCTAAACCGGACATGTAGAAAAGAAGAAGGTGGCTGCATAAAGCAGGATGAGGGTCATGTAGAAAGTTCCCAAAGTTCCAAAGAACGTTCGGCTCTGCATTTAGCCGCCATCTGTATAAAAAAATCTACATTGATATACTCGGCGTCTCGTCAGCATTCAAGCTGTTTGTCACTCAGACACTAACTGTAGCCAGAGTTAAATGAAAATACGACAGTTTAGGGATTGAGCTGACAAAACAAATGTCAAGTCGGATAAGGGTTACATGTGTGGGACATGCTGTCTATCGATGTCGGATAAGGGTTACATGTCTGTGACATGCTGTCTATCGATGTCGTATAAGGGTTACATGTGTGTGACATGCTGTCTATCAATGTCGGATAAGAGTTACATGTGTGTGACATGCTGTCTATCGATGTCGGATAAGGGTTACATGTACATGTGTGTGGCATGCTGTCTATCGATGTTTTGGTGGTGGTTGCGTCTTGTATGTGGCTTTGCCTGTTTGACTTTACTACCTTTTCAATTAAACAGTAAATATTTGCACTCTAATATATTAACCCTTAGTCTGCTTAGCGCGACTTAAATGACATTTGCAAACATATTGCATCCAGATGTGACGCCGAGTAAGTCGGCGTCTCATCAGGATCGAAGCTGTTTTACACTATGTCAATAGTATCTCAATCAATCAATCAATGTTTATTGATACTTTGTCAGGCCTCCAGCCTATAGTACATATATTAACATAACACAATACAAAACATTTACAGTGGTAGAGCAGTAGTGACAAAAGACTTTCCATCGCTATGTAACATTTCATAACATACAGTCAGATATTATTTGTATGAAGTATATTAGTCCCTGACAAACAAAACTAGAAAATTTGAGATCAATACAGGTTGAAACGATTATAACCAATTTACAATTTACAATTTTGATAATATCGATCATATTTGTAGGAACAATTTCCTTCTGTTCAATGCAATATATATATATTGCGCTAAATTTCTGATTATTACATCTTGCTTGTTGGCTAATAGCAGATGCAATTTATGTAAGGTCGGATTAACATAATATTTTCCAGGAATATAACATGCTCTTATGTCAGAGTATAATCTACATCTTAATATAAAATGGTACTCATCTTCAACTGCTTTTAAAGAACAAACGGTGCACAATCGCTGCTCTTGTGGTACACCGTAGTATCTACCTCTCTCTATTTCCAGCGCATGTACACCAGTGCGGAACTGTGCATATGCATGTCTAAATTTTCGAACACTTAGTACACCTATAAAGTATTCTTGATCAAATGAAGATTTTATACATTTATAAACCGTCAGTTTAGGACAGGTATAAATATATGCAAACCAGGTTTGTAGGTATTGATCTACCAACCTTTGAGTAAATTCTTTTAAAAACAAACCATCATGTCCAACAGATTGGCTATTCCATATATAAGCAAAGCCATTTTGACATATCAAATTTCTAACTTCTCTAGCCCAATTGAAATAGTTACTATTAGTGTTATTTACTAGCATATTATAACAAATCTTTACAAATCTTTCCTCTGGCATCTTTAAGATCTTTAACCAATATTTAATACACCGTCTTGCACTTTCAATATACAATGGATACCGACCGCAGTCACCTAATACTGCTGCATTTGTCGAATTTGTATTAACACATAGAAACCTCTTACATGCATATGTCAATACTTTTTCTGACGGTTCTCTTGAGGTAAAGCCCCAAATTTCTGTACCATATAGAATGATAGGTAAAATTTTCGTATCAAAAAGTTTAAAAAATACACTATGCGGAAGTTGTCCGTATGAATATAATGATGATAAGATGGATAAAAGTGCCCTTTTTGCTTTAATAGCCATACCATCAGCCATTAAATTCAATGACAATTTGGATGTGAAAGTTACACCAACATAAGTAAATTTCGGAACAATTTCTAGAGTTTCACCACCATAGTTCCAACATTCATTTCTAGATAATCTGCCACCTTTTTTGAAAGCTATGACCTTAGTTTTCTGAATATTTACCTTTAAACAACTGCTCTGACAAAAGTCATACAGAACATTTAGCTGGTTTTGTAAGTCTCTGACGGTATCAGCCATTAATGCAACATCATCAGCAAACTTAAAAATTAAAATTTCCAGGCCATTTCGCTGGACCTGAATTCTTCTGAGGTTTGGATCATGTTTAAATTTTTAATGCTAGCTCATTTATAAAGAGAGAAAAAAGTTTCGGCGAAGCTATACACCCTTGCTTCAAACCAATTGGACATTCCAAATAATCAGATATATGTCCGTTGCATCTAACACAGGCCTTAACTTTTTTGTACATTGCTTCAAAAGATTCAAATAGATGGCCTTTTATATCAGCATTAATTAAAACGTCCCATAATTTGCTTCTTACTACTGAGTAAAATGCCGTTTTAAAATCAATGAAAGCAACATACATTTTGCCCCCTTTTTTAGCAAGGACATTGGAGATAAGTGACTGCAAGACAAAGGCGTTGTCAACGGTTGCGTATCCATTTTGAAACCCTGATTGTGATTCATCAATTTTATCAAATATATTTACAAAGAATGTAAGTCTTCTATTAATGATACTTGTATATATCTTACCAAAAATATCAAGTAGTGATATACCCCTGTAGTTTGAAGGGTTATTTTGATCTCCCTTTTTAAATATAGGCACTATAATTGCACTACTCAAAGCCATAGGAAATTCCCCCATCTCAAACAATCTATTAAATAATTTGACCAGTATAGGCATAATGATGTCTACTGAATATTTGAAAAATTCTGGTGGAATACCATCTTCACCTGGTGATTTCGAGTTCTTTAATGATTGAATACTGTTTGCAATTTCTTCGTCTGTTATTTCTGCATTAAATATACTGTTTTCAATTTCATTTAAATCATCTTCTTGGGTTAAGAGGTTCACATCAGCATTATCAGCACCTTGAAACAACTGTTCAAAATGATTTTTCCAATCATCAATTGGAATGTCATTCTGTACAGTTGGCCTACTTGTAAAACACTTAAGTTTCTTCCAGAATGACTTAGGATTGTCTACATTTCTTATTAAGTCATCTAACTGTTTATCAACCATTGGAGATTTTTTCAACTTGCACAATTGTTTGAACTTCTGTTTTGAGTTCAAATACAGATTCAGATTAGATGGCACCCTTTCCTTCCTGTATCTACGCAAGGCTTTCATTTTTTCTCTTTTAAGGTCCACACAATCTGCATCAAACCATGCAGGCTGGTGTTCTTTTTTCTTATTAACTGCTTTTCTCTCACAACAACTCAGTGCTTTTGTCATGAATGCCACAACCTTTTCAACCACAATATCAATATTTTCATCAATGTCATTTATTAAATCCAGTAAATACTTTGTTTCAGAACAATTTAGTTGTGACCTCAGGTTAGCTCTCAGACCATCAACAGTGGTATCATTAAATACATAGTTATGTTTACTTGGCTTGGTATAATTAGAAGTTTCAGGTACTGCCTTACTCTCAGTTTTTGTATGTACACTTATACCTGCTTCTACAGGAAAATGGCTAGACTCTGTTCTCTCACCAATATTAAAAGATTGTATATGTTCAAGGCATTCATTGGATATCAACATGTAATCTGTAACACTTGACCCATTCATATTTACAAAAGTGAGATTTCCAATATCTATATCACTCCCACATCTTCCATTCATGATGCAGACACCGTATGTTTTACAAAATTCTAATAACTTAACACCAGACACACTGACAATTTTATCACAAGATGATCTTTTGGGTATATTCGTATACCAAACATCTGTATATTCATCAAGTTCAGGCGCATTGTGTAATACCTCAATGAAGTCTTTTTCATTACCTGTTCGAGCATTGAGATCGCCCATTATAAGCACATCTGCATTCAGAGGATTAAGCTAAGATTATGTAGACTAATTGTTCTAATAAATCAATACCTTTAAATGGTTCATCTCTATATGCTGGAGAATTGTCAGGTGGTAAATATGTCAAACATAACAACAAGTATTTCTGCCTTTTTAACAGACATTTGTCAAATTTTAAGAATAAACAAAGTTGAGTATCTGTCTGTAAATATTCATACATTTTGTCTAGTGACTTATGCACACATATACATATGCCAGCCATTGCTCTTCCTCTGGATTGATTTCTAAAAGCATTTATGACATAACATTTATAGTCTGGAAATAACCGCGAAATTTTGTCCATATTTGTTTCCCATGTTTCCATTAAACCAAATACATGAAAAGATCTTAAGTAGTTTGGATTTCAACGTCTTTAGAGTTTTTCTCTGTTCATATGTCATATCATCACCGACTTTTATTGATTGTTTGCGTAATTCATATCTGCCAGAATATACACGAAACTTATCATCATCGTGCCGAAAGGTAACTATAACTAGGGGGTTGCATTTTGGTCACAAGTGTATACCTGGACTTTCTTAATGTCATCTGGTATCCAACGTTCATTAGGATATGCAACTTTCAACATATTTTCAATAACATCAGATTTCATTTCATTACTACTCTTATTACTGTCAATTGTTAACCCAAATACTCTCATATTACCTTCGATAGCTTTTCTGCTCAGCATTTCAACATCGGATTTCAGACTTTCCAATTTACCGTCCTGCACACTAGTTACATCGATTAGATGGTCCATATCTATCTGCATAGTTTCCGTAATGCCCTGCCACTTTACACTTGTCTGGTCTGTCAAGTTCAAACTAAACTCAAAAGACTGCTGCTTTTCTTTAATAACACTTAATTCAGTATTAATTGCATCCTGTTCCGTTTTGATACCCCGCATATCATCTTTCAATTCAGAAATATCTGCCTGCATAGATTTCATTTGGGTCATTAAGTTCAACTCAGAATCTTTGATTGCCTTCAAAACAGTATCCATGTCTGCAGGACCTGGGTTACTTTCTACATCGTTAGATAGTTTCAACTTCAGCTGTTCAAAATTGAATGTACACTCAAGACCAACAGTACTATACAAGCTCATGGTGTCAGTGCATACAAATATGGACCTATTCACAGTTTGTGACATGATGTATGAATTGTAAGTCATAACTGTATGTTTGCAAATCAGTATAAGAGGCAAAAGAATCATGAATACTGTCAGTGTCCTAAAGTGGACGTCAGTTGAGCTTGTGTATGGTGAATATACCTCTTTCTTATTACGGCGCCCTAAGCGTTTCTTGCCACAGCCACCTGCAAACCGTCCAATGCGAACTCGATACTCTGAGATGCTTACTTCCATATTAATGATTTACAATTAATGGCACAAGTTGCACACCATACACTCAATCAGTAGACCTGTCGACAATCACGTTTGACTACAATTCACAATAGCCAGGTAAACCAGGTGAGCTTTCACAGGTAAACAGTCACAATGTATAGCAGTTTATCTACACCAATATAGATAGGTGATTATGTAATCACTCTGCATTAGGTAGGCTTGATATTGGTAAGTGGACTCAGTCATGCGTGGAAAGTTATTATTCACAATAAGAAATCTATTTTTCTTGATAACTCACTGATTCTGTCTGCTTTCTATCTGTAGTCTATCTGCACCTGTCCTCCACACTATTACCAGCATGCACATATAATTTTCATCCAAAATGTCCTTATATTACAATATGTAGATCCAATATAAAGGAGAGCACAAAAAGTATGTCCTGCCACTATCACTGTATATCTATATCTCAAAAGCTTGAACGAAACAGAAGTAAGTGACTACGGCAACACATAGGAGCTTTAGCAGACCTCATTGTCATAGCAGGCTAAGGGTTAAATATTCTTCAAAAACACAGAAGCTCCTGTATAAAGCGACCACCGTCTTGAAAAGCAGATGTATATTCAACTCTTTCCCGGTTGAATATTCATGCATTCGTGGCATCATGAACATTTATTAATTGAATTTATATAATGTAGAACCCGTCTGAGCAGCGTCTGCTCTGTTTGCTTATGATATAATATCGATATAGTTCTATAGTTTCTGCCATTGTCAATACATCCTCTGTGTCCATGTGCTAGTACAGCAGCAAATCTGTCTAATATTGATCAGGTCACTAGTTCTTACATGAATATTCATGGAGCTAAGTGTTAAATAAGTAAAGAAAAACATGCGACCAATAGTAATGTATAAAAAACCAACTGAATCTTCTATTAATCTTACAAATATGTACAACTATAAAAACTCACCTCGTTTTAGACCTGTCCGTATGTTTACAGCCGCGCTACAGGAGTGAATATGAATTATATGTAATCGACCAATCTGGGTGCTGGCTCTCTTAAGTGTATAGAGCGTAACGTCCTTGACACGCAACTTTCAACGACGGAAACGTTTGTCTGTTTTATGTATTTTTGCCTCCTCTCGAACATCTTTCCAGCTTATATTTGTCAAACAACAAAAAATGTCAAACAGCATGGATCCTGATGCGACTTGCCCGGGACCAAACAGCAAATACTACCAGAAAGTCGCGAACACCGTGGTGAAGTAAACCTTACATCTCATCAAACACTGTGAAACAAACTCTGCACAAACCCGTGGTTGAAGTACATGTACATGTAACTACAGTAACAGCGCAATATTATGACAAATTAATGCCTTTTGAGGCATGTGACTGCTTAATGCAGGATTAAAGTCATGCAGAAAGCTCCTCTAGGAGCATTGTCGTGACCGTGACGTTACTGTATAAACTGTCAGCCATATCTTTAGTGTACACGTATATATGCGTGTGTCCTAGGGGAATTTTCTGCATGACTTTCATCCTTTCCTCCATAGACTATTTTAGGCCCAACCTCTCTGAATAAACCGAAAAGGAGCATTTACAAGAGAAAATGAAAATTTTAGAATTGTGTAGTTTTGAAACCATTGTGATAAATAGAGCATTGCCTCCTATAGGAGAAAATACTCTATTTATCACAATGGTTTCAAGAAGTTGTTATTACAGAGGCGTAGAAGGCGTATTTATGGAGGAGCGGGTTAAAAATGATACTGATACTAGGTTTAGTGCTCCAACTACCAGGGTTTTGCTGTGATCTAATCATCAGAGGAAAATATACATTATGAGCGAATTACAGATGATCAATCATTTAGCCAGAAAAACATACATCGTGATCAAACACCGTGAAACAAACTCAAATTTACCTGCCAATTATGAACTTGCAACATTTGACTTGTTTTATATGTGTTAACTCTTATTATGAATAGCAAGACCTGACATTAACGTACATATTGGATCCAGATAATCGGCGTCTCATCAGGATCCTTATTTGTTTGACTCTCTGTCAATAGCATATAAGAATCGGAAATACAGTAGAACCTGTCTTAAGCGGCCATCAAAAGAAGTCTTTTAATGGGTTTGCAATGCAGGTGGTAGCTTACTGCAACTCAAAAGGAATGCAGGAAGCTCCTATATGCATTTTCTGCACTACTTTTGCCCTGTATTAAGCAATCACTTGCCCTTTAAGACTCCTATGTCCAATAGATGAACGACCGCTGAGAACAGGTTCTAATATAAGTAAAGACTGGTATATGGACAAGCATCACTCATACGACAAGGTTTCATAGATGCGCTCTAATGCTTTTAATTAGGCAAAATGTAAATCACATTGTCGTCACCTTGAAGTCGCTGTATTAACTGTCAGCTATATATTCTGTGTTCATATGTGTATGCGTGTGCATGTGTGCGAGCGTGTTTGCGCGCGTGTTCGCGTGCGTGTATTATATGAAATGCACCAAACAATTACAACCTCAGGGTGGCTTTCTGTCATAAAAAACCTTTAGATTAAATGTTTAAAACATTTCAACGTTGGTGGTTTGACAATTTAAGACTGCTTTTTGCTAAAGATGTTAGTAACAACGAATTCTAAAGAAGAGATCGATGCACTGAGCACCTTACTGGAGCCCTGTGTCCAACACCTTACTGGACCCGTGTGTCCAACACCTTACTGGAGCCCTGTGTCCAACACCTTACTGGAGCCCTATGTCCAACACCTTACTGGAGCCCTGTATCCAACACCTTACTGGAGACCTGTGTCCAACACCTTACTGGAGCCCTGTGTCCAACACCTTACCGGACCCCTGTGTCCAACACCTTACTGGACCCCTGTGTCCAACACCTTACTGGACCCCTGTGTCCAACACCTTACTGGACCCCCGTGTCCAACACTTTACTGGACCCCTGTGTCCAACACCTTACTGGACCCCTGTCTCCAGGACGTCAATCACATTGTATGAGCAACTTATTTTTTCTTTCACTTGTGTGAACCTCTCCCACAATAGTTTGTTTGTTTTTATTTATTTATTGGTGTGACTGTCCCATCAAGTGTTCTACACATCGGACACCATGTTGTAATTAGGTCAACAATGTAAAAATGCTGTGAAATACGATTGCATGTTATTTACAGTAAAACCACACTAAATGGAAGGTTTAGCAAGGAAAACTTAAATATTTTTTAAGGCAGGTGGTTGCTTCATGCAGGATGAAAGTTATGCAGAAAGCTTAATCTATCTGGCATACATTGTTCGCGAATGGTTTGTAACATGACCACATATGCTGATATTGTTATTTTATGATTTACTTAACCCGTTCCGTCCTGCTTTTTCAAATGGACTACTCTAAATTTCAAAAAGGGCAAGCTTACCGTGAATACGCAGGTACAATTTTTAAGAAGAGTGCAGACACAGGTGACATAGATGGTTCTTCCTGGAACCCTCTCATCTGGGTCTACGCTGTTTGCAAAAACATTATTAACCCTACACTGTTTGCTAAACAAACATTATTTACCCGTGTCCCGAACAGAAAGGTTCTTTTTTAAGGTATTTATATATGTAGCTATATTCTGTGCGTACCTTAATAATTATTGTACTTACAACCATACAGATAGACAAAACTCTTTAACCTTTTACGCCATAAACACGCCTTTCTACGCCTTTGCAAACAGAGAAGACCCATATCAGAAGATTCCTATCCTGTAGCAGCCGCCTGATGAGGCTCTGCTCTATTTGCTTATGATATAATATAGACGTGATTATACAGTTTCTGTCATGCCCAAAATATATGTGTCCATGTGCTGTTATAACATTAAATCTAATTAATATTCATGGCGTCATTGTTTCTTACACCCCGTTCTGGTTTAAACTGATATAGGAAGGGATCTCCCTCCAGGTTGTTGTTACCTAATTCAGCAGCATTGGTTGTGGGTCGAACCCCGGGGTGTTAAATCTCATGCTGATTGGGGAATCTTTGTAAAATATGCTGACAGTAATGCAAAATATATCAGTGTGAATGAGTAAGTATACGTGGTTTCAGTTTTAACTATTTTGTTTGAATAATAAACTTTCAAAGTGGAATTATCCACAAGTACATGTATATAACGGCAGAGCTCACTACGAACGTATTAAAATTTACAGAGAAATTTGATTGAATACTGCAGACAATCAGTGAATTTCATGCAGCCTTTCAAATTAGGTGCACACTGTTATCATTCATGGTTTATTCGTTTTTAGCATTCAAACTGTTAACCCATATCCCACTTATCGCGACCTCGCATATATGCAAACAGTTTGGCTCCAGATGTAACACTCAGTACCCTAATGCATTATCACTAATTGAGCTGTTTGACACTCAATCACTAGAGTAACACGAAGTACCCCAATGTATTATCACTAATTGAGCTGTTTGACACTACGTCACTAGTGTAACACGGAGTACCCCGATGTATTATCACTAATTGAGCTATTTGACACTCTGTCACTAGTGTAACACGGAGTACATAAATGTATTATCACTAATTGAGCTGAATGACACTCTGTCACTAGTGTAACATGGAGTACCCCAATGTATTATCACTAATTGAGCCGTTTGATACCCTGTCACTAGTGTAACACGGAGTACTATTAGTTACACGGTTATTTGGCAGGGTGTACGGGCTGGTATGACCAGGTTAGATCCCGTATTTCCTTAGGCGTTAGCCGAAGGAAATACGTGGTCTAACCCGGTCATATCAGCCCGTACACCCTGCCAAATTACCGTGTAACGAATTTATTACCAGTCAGAGATCCGATTTACCTAATTAAGAAACGAACAACTCTTATTTTGCTAACATTAGATCTCTAATTGTATGACGAAATGACAAAGAAAACATGACGTAATCACAGAGCAAACATGACGTCGTCTCAGAGCAATTTCGAAAGAGGAATTGAAACTTCACTTGTAAACATTAACGGTAACACGCTGTACTAATAAGTTGATAGTGTTAAATTGAGGAACATATGAGGTACAGTTTTTTACGTTTATTATCGATTATTCGGTCGCAATCCATCCAGAATTATTGGAGTAAGGGCGATATGAAATTTCGAATCGACGCTAAAAACAAAAACAAAACGAATGACGTCACGCGTCAAATTTGAATAATTCTGTATTCTCCGTGGAAGCCGCTGAATACGGTACTGTACACCCCGGCAGTTTTTGGCAAACTGACCAATCAAATTCCAAGGATTTACTCTGACTGGTAATAACCCAATGTATTATCACTAATTGAGCTGTTTGACACTACGTAACTAGTGTAACACGGAGTACCCCGATGTATTATCACTAATTGAGCTATTTGACACTCTGTCACTAGTGTAACACGGAGTACATCAATGTATGCATTTATATGTTTTTGTTTATATCTGCTATATTTAGATACTATGAGCTGTACATATTCATGTGATTACGATAAATGTATGCATTATATGTTAACAAGACGATGTACGTTTGTATAAGTCTTCAATAAAAATCTGTTCTGTTCTGTTCTGTTCTGTATTATCACTAATTGAGTTATTTGACACTCTGTCACTAGTGTTACACGGAGTACCCCAATGTGTTATCACTAATTGAGCCGTTTGACACTCTGTCACTAGTGTAACACGGAGTACCCCAATATATTATCACTAATTGAGCTGTTTGACACTACGTCACTAGTGTAACACGAAGTACCCCAATGTATTATCACTAATTGAGCTGTTTGAAACTACGTCACTAGTTTCTCAAAAGCTAGGTCGATTCGGAAGTATTCAAAATCGCCCCCAGATCCACATTTGAGAAGACTACTATTTTACTGCGGAAAAAAGGTTAAATTATTCAGTGCACTTTACTGCTTTATACTTACGAATGTAGGGCAACATTAATTGCGTTTTTGTCTCCGCTTTCAAAAACTTGATATTACCACTTAACTCTCGACATACATGCACTGTCATTAGCAAACAGTGTAGATCCAGATCAGAGGACTCTTAGAGGGGGCATCTGATCAGGGTCTGCACTGTTTGTCATTAAAAATTCACTGGCAAGTTTTAACCTTTCATACTAAGTAGACCCTGTAGTTATATATTGATGGGTTACATCACTCTCATAAATCAGGGTGGAAAGGGTAAGTGAACAAAAACCCAAACTGTATGACAGGTTTCACCTTTTTTGCATAGATACAAACGACCAGATGAAAATGTTGGTTGAGTTGCTCCAGGTAAATTTGACAGTCATGGTATTCTATCTGATCTGTCCTAGCTTGTAACTAAAACATTTAAAGTGATAGTCTCTGCTTGCAACGTGTTTTAAAATGCCTAACAATTACGCAAATCTTTGTTTATGTGCTGAAAAGAAGTATATCGCAGAAAACCAATCGGATAAATACCGAAAAAGACACAACTTTCATGTGTTTGATATGTTGGTCGGCAATGTATTTGAATTTATTCGGCTCGCGTTTTACTTTCGTTAACTGTTCAACCAAGGTCGATAATGTTTTGTTGTAGAACAAAAAGTATTAGTATGGATAAAAAGGTTTATTTTGTACCACAGGGGCATTTTTCGATATAAGTTCAAATTGAAAATCTTCATTATAATGATTGAACATAACATCTACCAAGTTTTATATTATTGAGACAACACGTTAATTGTAGGGACTTACTCTTTAAAGTAACAGTCTCTACAATCAACACAGTTTCAATAAAATACAATGTATTCTTCGTATGAAGTGTGTCATCGAAAAAAAAGCCAAATTGCTAATCTGTATCCAAAGGGTTTACAAATGCGAGTCAGATGTCAGGTCATATGTCAAGTCAGATATCAAGTCAGATGTCAAGTCAGATGTGAAGTCAGATGTCAAATCAGATGTCGCTATGATGTTTAAAGGTTTTAACACTTTTCTTCGTATTAACGCATTTTCATCTACAGTAAAACCTCGATTATTCGAACACTAAAATACATATTATTATCGATCTTTAAGACATGTGGCAGCTTAATGCATGGTGAAAGTCATGCAGAAAGCTCCTCTAGGAGCTTTCTGCATGACTTTCATCATGCATTAAGCAGCCACCTGCCTAAAAGGGTCTAAATTCGTTTATGACGAAAATTCGAATAATCGAGATTTTACTGTATTTGCAAACACAGTAGACCCAGATCAGACGGCCCCTGTAGGAGCGGTCCTTCTCTGTTTGCTAATGGAAGTTGGCTACTGATTGAAAACGACCTTTCATATTTCATTATAATCATTTTGGCAATGGATATTCAGTAAGTATTAAAATTGAAATTTGTAACAAATATAGAATATCAAAAACGTTAAATCGGTTTTGTTCAATCTATGTCTCCATCATACGATCTCACAATATTCTCTTTTCGCGGCCTCACTCGAATGTGCAAACAGTTTGGATCCAGATGAGACGACGAGGATCAAAGCCTTTTGACATTTGGTCGGCAGTTTATCAAAATCTTGGACAAATCGGAAGTATTCAACAGTTCTTCAGATCCAAAAAATTTGAGCAGACATTATTTTATTAACGAAATAATTTATGTACTTAATTAACTATCATATAATATTTCAGCATCAGTAAATTACAACACATGAAGAGATCGCCTTTATAGAGTACAAAACCTGTCTTGGCGTACATGCAAAGCGGCCAGCGAGATTGTCAAATGTAAAAGGCTTGACAATCAGACATTGTTGTAATACTATAGGATAATATCCCTTTTTAATGAATTTTTAACATATTTGATGAACAAAGTGAAAAAAATGGGTATGTCCAATCAATTTACGCAGTTTGTAAAGCACATCACTCTAAAATTCAGAATGTGAAATACCGTGTCGCAAGAGCGCCTTGAGATTACATTTGTATTTGCCAATAAGTGAGAGATTTCGATAAGAAAATTTAGAGAAAGTTTTTCTTAGTTTATGGTATCTATATCCTTGCTTCAGCAGCTTTTCAGTTGAAATGAGATTTCGACTGTTAAAACCGTCAACAGATGAACAAGCTCTAGCAAAACTAATAAGTTGAGATATGTAAACCCCGTAAGATGGGACACGGGGAACATCTCAGTCAAGATGAGGGAAATTTACAATATTAAAATCAAAATCATCTCTTTTGTCATATATTTTAGAAGAAATCATTCCATTGTCAATTTAAGGTCTAGATCAAGAAAAGCTGCATAAGTGTCGGAAGAGTTAGCTTTATTCAATTTAAGTTCTTTTGGGTAAATCAAAGCATCAAAGAAAACTGCTAACATATAGCACAATCATGCAGCCGCAGTACCGGCGAGTGATCCTTACAGGTACCCATTTTTACCCCTGGATGGAGAGGAGGTGCGGGTGGGAGACACGGAAAAGTTTCTCTGAAATTTCCGGGAGGGACCAGGATTTGAACCCCGAACCTCCGGACTGATAGTCAAGCGCGTTACCACTAGACCACCGCACACCACGTGGTATACAATCTTTCACATGTGCCAATTATAATTATGCACTGAATGTTGTTAAGTGACGATGAACTGTGAATTGTTTAAGTCAATAAAGAATCTTTAATCTTTAATCTTGCTTAAATAAGGAGGAAACGTCCTGGGGAGTGTGAAGTAGGGGCTACTACTCCTCCGCTTAGCTTAACCATTTCCCTGTTCTATATTTATTCAAAATTTCGATACCTACTGAATATTCATGAACAAAATAGTTGTAATGAAAGATGGAAGGTGGGTCATTGTACCCATTTTAGAAAGTAAAGAAGCTAATATTTCGAATTTAACAAGCAAGTAGAGTAGATACTGATAAAACGGTTCCTATAGGGGCCGTCCGATCTGGGTCTACTCTGTTTGTAAGTGCGTGAAAACGCGTTTATTTAAGAGAAAGGGCTAAACACGCGCAGTCAACGTGACATGTTTATTAGACATTACTCCTTACAACGCTGAATTTGCAAATGGACTATTCTAAAATTCAAACAGGTCAAGTTTATGGTGACTATTTAGGGATTTTTCTTAAGAAAATTGTAACATGACAAACAATGCAAACCCAGCTGAGAGGGCTGCTCTATGAGTCCTCTCATCTGGGTCTACACTGTTTGCAAAGGATATTTGTGATTCATGTCCCGCACAGTAAAAGTTAATCCTTACTATATTGCATTAACCATTTCCCTGTTCAATGTTTTTTCCAAATTCCAATACCTACTGAAGATTCATGGACATAAAAGGTATGATAAAATATTGAAGGTGGAAGATTGTAGCCATTTCGGAAACTAAAGAAACAGATCTGTCATATCAAACACCATACATTAAGTGTCAAACACTATATCATGCATCTTCTTCACATATGCGAGCTATTAATGTAAATACATTTGTCAGTTTCTGTCAATATAAAATATCATGTGTAGATATGACATTATAAAAATTCAGCTAATAAGTATTCAGGATGGATTTACTTCTTACTTGAATATTCAACAGGGAAAGGGTAACCCTTTACTCCATAAATACGCATGTATACGCCTAGACAGACAGACAGACAGACAGACAGACAGACAGACAAACAGATAGATAGATATATAGATAGATTAGATAGATAGATATATAGATTTCCTTTATCTCCTGTAGGAGCCGTCTGATTAGGGCTTGCTCTTTCTGCTAATGATATATACTATAGCTGTTTTACTGTTTCCACAAAGGCCAAAACTTCCCGTGCCTTTGTGCCATTATAACAATAATAATCTTATAAATATTCATGATGTTAGTATTTCTTTGTAAATTTTGAACTTTTATTTCAATAACTGTTGAAGGTGCAGTTTAGTGGGCAGCATTAACAAATTCACATACAAATCAAACAAGCAATAAATGGTCAGGCGGGAATACACTTACGTACATTTTAACCAGTAATAAATGTAGTTCTAAAATATCAATTAAAAGACTGAGAATTAAAAATTGGGTCAGAAACTAATAAAGCAGTTATTATATTTAAATGAGCATGCATGTAAACATATTGGTTAGTCAAAACTCTCCAACAAAACGGAACTAGGGAAAGATAACTAGTAACCTACCAGTAATGTTAATAATTCTAAACTAGATCTATATAATTATAACAGATAACCATTGCTATTTTAATTGGTTTTTGTTTGTTTGTTTTGACAACAATGTGGATAATGCGAGTAAGAGAGAGAGAGACACACACACACGCACGCACGCACACATACACATACAGACACACACACGCACGCACGCGCGCACGCAATCACGCACGCACGCACACCCTTATCCCGAAATGTGCACCAGATTCGCATTTGCAAACACCCGGGATCCAGTGAGACTAACTCAGCATGATCCAAGCTGTTTGAAACTCAGTCAATAGTTTCTCAAAAGCTGGGTCGGATCGGAAGTAGTCAAAACTAAACCAGATCTAATAGTGAGAAGATATTATTTTTTTACAGCACGGTAAGGGTTAATGAATGAGAATTTATAAGAAAATCCTTGAAGAGTATCATCAAGATAGGGGTTTAACCCTTTTCTCCATGAATATTCATGTAACAAAAAACGACTTCGTGAATATTAATTAGATTAATTGTTTTAACATGGACGCGGGAAGTTTAGGCCATGGAAGAAATTATAGAGTCATATCTATCTTATATCATAAGCAGACAGAGCGGTTCTGTCTTTTACAAAAGAGCTCCAGGTCATCTTCATGGAATCATTTCTCATGTGACACACATTCTTTCCCTGTCTTCATTACATAACGAATACTTGATTACAATATAACGTGATTACATGTTATTCCTTTATTCATACACACATGGGCATTACTACAGGACACATGTTTCCAGTTCACTTGCAGTTGAACTTAAAAGGACCACACAAATAAGTTCGAGAAAACAGAAGTTTGAGTTATCCGATTTCTGACCTGGATACTTTCAAGTGTTCATAGCTTCATGCAGGTCTAAAGTAATGCTGTAGGAGCTTTCGGCATTACTTTAGACCTGCATTAAGCTGTCATACATGTTTATAGAAATGCGTAGTAATGTATTTTAGAGCAATTCTGTATTGTAAATTTTGGAAGGACTGAACTTTTAGCTCGAATTTTCCCGAAGTTCGAGTTATCCGAGTTCGAGATAGCGAAGTTTAACTGTATTTCAATTTGCAATTTGCAAACAGTTTGTATCATGATGAGATACCGGGTAATTCAGAGTCTCGTTCCGACCCAAACTCTTTGGCACACCACTTACGTTTCAGGGAAGAAATTAATTGAAAATTCTACTGTGACACTGTGACTGCGAACGACATTGTTAGCAGAAAAAATGGCGCCAGTAAATCTATTTCTTCACTGTTGGCTATCATCAATTTGGCAATTTCCCGGGACTCATTATACTGATGATATTACAACTGCGTGCGTCCTATACAAGTATCTTCATTTCAATGTTTTAAAACTCTTAAAACCACTGCCAGACACAATAATAGACTCGCTGAACTCATCATCTTGGCTGTACCTGAAGTTCCCTGGTCCTCGTCGTCAATAAACGCTAGGACCCGAGTATGACCGCCTGTTCCATCGCGGTGCTTCATCGCGCCCAGGACCACGGTGGACCCAATGGGTGGCATAGTGTCAAGATTGGCCACGTACTCCAGCAGTGGAACATTGTTGGGTTGCAGGTAGCGATGGCAGTGGTATGTTGTGGCATTACCGGGGTCTGTTGAGGGCGTGTCAATACCGACAACAGACACCTGCAGCAAACAAGCGTACTCGTCACAACGAAATAGCATATCATGAACTTGAAGCAAATGTTATGAGTATTCAGGGTGCATTTCTCTTGGACTCAACCTCATTAAAAGCTTCTCCAAACGAACCATAACACTTTCCTTAAGACTTTCCTCTATGAATATTCATGAAAGAAATAATGACATCATGAATATTAACTGCATGTACATGCATTTTCTTATTAGTATATAGTACATGGTGTTTGACACTTAGTACATGGTGTTTGACACTTAGTACATGGTGTTTGACACTTAATGCATGGTGTTTGGTGTTTGACATTTAGTACATGGTGTTTGACACTTAGTAAATGGTGTTTGACACTTAGTGCATGGTTTTTGACACGAAATGCATGGTGTTTGGTGTTTGACACTTAGTACATGATGTTTGACACTTAGTACATGGTGTTTGACACTTAGTACATGGTGTTTGACACTTAATGCATGGTGTTTGGTGTTTGACATTTAGTACATGGTGTTTGACACTTAGTAAATGGTGTTTGACACTTAGTGCATGGTGTTTAACACGAAATGCATGGTGTTTGGTGTTTGACACTTAGTGCATGGTGTTTGACACTTAGTACATGGTGTTTGACACTTAGTACATGGTGTTTGACACTTAATGCATGGTGTTTGGTGTTTGACATTTAGTACATGGTGTTTGGCACTTAGTAAATGGTGTTTGACACTTAGTGCATGGTTTTTGACACGAAATGCATGGTGTTTGGTGTTTGACACTTAGTACATGATGTTTGACACTTAGTACATGGTGTTTGACACTTAGTACATGGTGTTTGACACTTAATGCATGGTGTTTGGTGTTTGACATTTAGTACATGGTGTTTGACACTTAGTAAATGGTGTTTGACACTTAGTGCATGGTGTTTAACACGAAATGCATGGTGTTTGGTGTTTGACACTTAGTACATGATGTTTGACACTTAGTATATGGTGTTTGACACTTAGTGCATGGTGTTTGACACTTAGTGCATGGTATTTGGTGTTTTACACTTAGTACATGGTGTTTGACACTTAGTACATGTTCTTTGACACAAAGTGCATGGTGTTTGACACTGAGTACATGGTGTTTGATATTTAGTACATGGTGTTTGACACTTAGTGCATGGTGTTTGACACTAAGTACATGATGTTTGACACTTAGTGCATTGTGTTTGACACTTCATGCATGTTGTTTGGTGTTTGACACTTAGTACATGGTGTTTGACACTCAGTACATGGTGTTTGACACTTAGTGCATGGTGTTTGACACTAAGTACATGATGTTTGACACTTATTACATTGTGTTTGAAACTTAATGCATGTTGTTTCGTGTTTGACACTTAGTACATGGTGTTTGACACTTAGTGCATGATGTTTGACACTTAGTCCATTGTGTTTGACACTTAATGCATGTTGTTTGGTGTTTGGCACTTAGTACATGGTGTTTGACACTCAGTACATGGTGTTTGACACTTAGTGCATGGTGTTTGACACTTAGTACATGATATTTGACACTTATTACATTGTGTTTGACACTTAATGCATGTTGTTTCGTGTTTGACACTTAGTACATGGTGTTTGACACTTAGTGAATGATGTTTGACACTTAGTCCATTGTGTTTGACACTTAATGCATGTTGTTTGGTGTTTGACACTTAGTACATGGTGTTTGACACTTAGTGCATGGTGTTTGACACTTAGTACATTGTGTTTGACACTTAGTACATGGTGTTTGACACTTAGTACATTGTGTTTGACACTTAATGCATGTTGTTTGGTGTTTTACACTTAGTACATGGTGTTTGACACTTAGTGCATGGTGTTTGACACTTAGTACATTGTGTTTGACACTTAATGCATGTTGTTTGGTGTTTGACACTTAGTACATGGTGTTTGGCACTTAGTGCATGGTGTTTGACACTTAGTACATTGCGTTTGACACTTAGTACATGGTGTTTGACACTTAGTATATTGTGTTTGACACTTAATGCATGTTGTTTGGTGTTTGACACTTAGTACATGGTGTTTGACACTTAGTACATGGTGTTTGACACTTAGTACATTGTGTTTGACACTTAGTACATGGTGTTTGACACTTAGTACACAGTGTTTGACACTTAGTGCATGGTGTTTGACACTTAGTTCATGGTGTTTGACACTTAATGCATGGTGTTTGATGTTTGACACTTAGTACATGGTGTTTGACACTTAGTACACGGTTATTGGCACTTAGTACATGGTGTTTGATGCATGATGTTTGACACTTAGTACATGGTGCTTGACACTTAGTACACCGTTATTGGCACTTAGTGCATGGTGTTTGACACTTAGTGCATGATGTTTGACACTTAGTACATGGTGTTTGACACTTAGTACATGGTGTTTGACACTTAGTGTACGGTGTTTGACACTTAGTACATGGTGTTTGACACTTAGTGCACGGTGTTTGACACTTAGTACATTGTGTTTGACACTTAGTACATGGTGTTTGACACTTAGTACACAGTGTTTGATACTTAGTGCATGGTGTTTGGCACTTAGTTCATGGTGTTTGACACTTAATGTATGGTGTTTGATGTTTGACACTTAGAACATGGTGTTTGACACTCAGTACATGGTGTTTGACACTTAGTACATGGTGTTTGACACTTAATGCATGGTGCTTGACACTTAGTACATGGTGCTTGACACTTAGTACACGGTGTTTGACACTTAGTGCATGGTGTTTGACACTTAGTTCATGGTGTTTGACACTTAGTGCATGGTGTTTGACACTTAGTACATGGTGTTTGACACTTAGTGCACGGTGTTTGACACTAAGTACATGGTGTTTGACACTTAGTGCACGGTGTTTGACACTTAGTACATGGTGTTTGACACTTAGCACATGATGTTTGACACTTAGTACATGATGTTTGACACTTAGTACATGTTGTTTGACACTTAGTGCGCGGTGTTTGACACTCAGTACATGGTGTTTGACACTTAGCACATGATGTTTGATACTTAGTACATGGTGTTTGACACTTAGTACATGGTGTGTCAATGGTGTTTGACACTTAGTATATAGTGTTTGACACTTAGTACATGGTGTTTGACACTTAGTGCATGGTGTTTGACACTTAGTACATGGTGTTTGACACTTAGTACATGGTATTTGACACTTAGTGCATGGTGTTTGACACTTAGAGAGCAGATTGGACGTATCGGCTTAACATTCTATTTCATGAGTATTCACGAAGATAATAATGTCATCATGAAAATTAATAAGATTAATTGTTATAATAGCACATAGACACATGAAGGTTTGTCTATGGCAGAAACTGTAGAAAACTGTAGAATCATATTGTATCGTACGAAACCCTCTAATCTGGCTCTACCCTGTTAGCAAATACGTAGAAAGGCGTATTTATGGAGTTGTGGAGTTACAGGTTAAACAGCCTATATGGATCGGATATCGAAATCATAGAAATGCAGGTGGTTGTTTAATACAGGGCAAAAGTAATGCAGAAAGCTCCTACTGAAACTTTCTGCATTACTTTTGACTTGGATTAAACTACCACCTGGCTATCAGACCCATACGTAGTCCTGTTGTTGATGGTTGTTAAAGACAATTCTATTGTAAGTAAACAATGCAACATGTAGGAATTGACATCATTTTTTAAGACAGTGTAGGGGTTAATTATTCAAATGTGTGTCAATTACCTGTCTATCTTGAAGAAGCATTTTGCAAGCTGCCAACGAATATCCGGGGAAATTGAAGGATGAACTATTTTTCGGATCATTTGTCCCGAAGCTTAGACTTGGTACATGATATCGTTCAGCCCAGCCGGAGTTCATCATGACGATCGCATTTGGAGGTATTCGCCCATGTTTACTTTCGAACTCTAAAAATAATAAGCCAAAAAATAAGATTCAGTTGAACTGTTCCGGATTCAATGGCTGTGAATGTACAAACCATAACTCACACCGTTAAAATCACGTGGTCCTACTCTCAAGAAACACGATTCATGAACTCGTATACAAATACTTTCTATTGTACATAATCTTACCAAGTATATCGTTCACTGTCAGTGCATAGTTAAGATTCTTCTTTGCTTTCTCTCTAACATCAATATTGATGCCGGACCCAATCAGCTTTTCTGGTGGAATCTCATGCATGGCTTGTCTCCCGGCACCAAAATGAATTGGCGCGTCCATGTGGGTACCAAGATGTTCATAAAACTCTATTTTCTTTAAAGCAACCCTGGAAAGGTAAGTGCAGTGAAAATCAATACTCCCAGTACTTTGAAATTATAGTTATTAAAAACTGATGCAAATTAGGAAGGTGGCTGCTTAATTAACCCTTTCCCTCATATTGACGACTTTTTATGACTCTGTAAAAGTCACTTTCTGAAAACATTGAGATGAATAGAGCATTTGCTCTTATAAGAGGAAATGCTCTATTGATCACAATGGCTTCAAACTACAAAATTAAAAAAAAACAACGTTTTTCTAGTTAATTCTCCTTTTCGGTAGATTCATTCAAAGAGGTTGTATCTAGAAATAGCCTATAAGGTAAAGGGTTATTGCAGAGTGAAAGCCAAGTAGAAATCTTCTAAAGGAACTACGTATCTGCATGACTTCCACCCTGCATTAAGCTGCAACCTGTGTTAAAGACCGATAATGATAATTGTTTTACAGCTCAATCAATTGGGTTCTTATTGTAAGTGCTTTTCTCTATTCTGTTTGTTATATGTATTCTCCTTACTTGTATGGACCCAAATCCTGATGATTCGTATATGCAAACAGGCTCAAACAGCGAGGCTGTAGATGAGAGAAAACAGACTCAAACAGCGAGGATGTAGATGAGACGCAGAGTACATTGGCGTCTCACGAGGATCCGTGCTTGTTGACACTGTTTATCTTTATAAAGGAATTGAACAAGCACCAACTCTAAAACCTCCAGCACGCGAAATTGTGTTCAGCAAACCACAATGCTGGCACTGAAAGGGTTAAGCATTTTACTGGCTAAGAATTGCATCAGGTACAGAATTGGGGTGGAGGAGGGGGCGGGGCATTCAGCATTAAACTATGACTGTGCATGCTTTGGAAAACATTCATCAACATATCGGTTATAAAGTGTAAACGAAAGGATTCGTCAACATCCCGGTTATTAAGTGTAAACGAAAGGATTCGTCAACACCCCGGTTATATAGTGGAAACGGAAGGATTCGTCAACATCCCGGTTATAAAGTGTAAACGAAAGGATTCGTCAACATCCCGGTTATAAAGTGTAAACGAACGAATTCGTCAACATCCCGGCTATATAGTGTAAACGAAAGGATTCGCCAAAATCCCGGTTCTAAAGTGTAAACGAAAAGATTCGTCAACATCCCTGTTACATGCATAAAGTGAATATCATCAGTGATACTATGTATATACCATGTATATTCTTGTAAGAAATAATGACCTAATTGATTGCATTTAATCATTGTAATAATACACGGACGTATTATTTTTTTGCCATGGCAGGGTCTGTAGAACTATAACTACATTATATTAACAGCAACCAGAGCGGACCCTGATCAGGAGCCGTCTGATCTGGGTCTGCTCATTTTGCAAACGCGTAGAAATGCGTATTTATGGAGCAAAAGTTCAAGAAATAACAGCTCTAAACACCATTGATACAATCACTGTTCATACATGTGTAAAAAAGAACAACCACTCTGGCCAGATGCTGTCACTGATACAATTAAAATAATGAGTAATAAGGAACGATAACTCTGAACATAGTCAGACACTACAACGGAGAGATAAAACTTACCACATTCCTTCGTCATCAGATTGGCCGTACATTGGATCTAAATTATAGTATGTCAAATTGAATATTCCAAGTCCTTCTAGGGGCCATTTAGGGGCATTCTGGTCAAACGTGTGCGTCAAATCAAGAATCGTCCTTCCTGCGATTCCGGGTATCCCTACCAAGGTAAGCCACACTAGAAGCCTCATTGTGTTACCACTTGTTGATAAAACCACACAATATGCAGTTTTTATCTGAAATGTTTTGCCATCTGATTAATTCATATGTTTAAATGATTAATGATTAATTCCCTTTTCTTTAATACTACATTTAAAAGTGTCTCTGTAAGTTTTGATTGCAAAGCCTGGTAGCAGCTACAGTTCGCAAACCCTATTTTTCTTTCACTTCTTAACTTTTTCGCTGCCAAATATAGTCGTCTGCAATCTTTATCGTCTGCTGTCTCATCTGAGTATTCACTATTTACAGGTAGGTATATTGACGCGAATAGCAAGCGAAGAGTTAATTAATAACATCAGGATTCAGAGCCCTAGCAACATTGACTACAATGACACTCCTGGTATTCTACAGTAGAACCTGTCTTAAACGACCATTCATTTCTTGAACATAGGAGTTTATTGAATATAGGAGCCGTAAAAAGCAGATGGTTGCTTAATGCAGGGTAAACACAATACATAAATCTCCTATAGAAGCTTTCTGCATTACGTTTGACCTGCAATAAGATACCACGTGCCTTACTGACCCATGATTCGACCTACTTTTGATAGCCGCCTAAAACAGGTTTTACTGTACTCCGAATTCCGTCTAGATTAAAAGAAATACATGTATTGGGTATGCAAATAATGACTGGGTATGACTAACTATTTATGAAATTGTGGTATTTCATTCAGTGGCATATAGCTTTCTATGTATAACCTCGGTTTTATATTGTTATGAACATATTTATAATAAAATCTCATACGATAATAAATCAGTAATATATACATTTCCAATCATTCGCATATAAAAAGTATGAAGTAAAACAATAGAGTAGAATAGCCTGTGTCAAGCTGCCATCAAAGAGAGGTTTCCTTATGGGTCTGTAAGGTAAATGGTAGCTTAGTGCAGGTCAAAAGTAATGCACAAAGTTCCTATAGAACCTTTCTGCATTACTTTTGTCCTGCATTAAGCACCCCCGCGTTTTTGTTTAAAGACTCATGTATTTAACAAACGAATGACATGGTGTAGGCTTCATATCAAATACACTGTATACATGTATATGGAAAGTTGTATTTCTATTGTCCTAATTGTATGCACTGTATTCAGTAACGTAACGGCTTGTGTAAAACCTCAATAATCCAGGTTAATAAAACCCCGTCTATAACAGTCAGAACAAAATCACCTAAAATATATTTAGAGACAAAATTGTATTTGGCACTATTCCTAATTACTTTAAAAATAAAGAACCACCTATTACCTGCTACACATATAACAAACCCATTAGGAATACAATTTTCAACTATAATACAATTGTTGCCGACCTTAATATTAATGATAATATTCCTGAATATTGAGATTGCGCCACCTTAAACTTTGCTATTCTCCGACTGGTCATGCGATTACTGCTAATTTCGAGATAATTAAAGATGAACGTCTACGATCCCTTCTGAATAGAGGTCTCATATAGAATACCATCCTTGATAAATTTAACTCTTGTCGAGGTCAGATTGCTGAGACTTTACAAAAAAATAGTACTAAATGGTGTTCAAGAGAACATGTCGAGTCTAATGCTCTTTCAAATTGTGAAACTGACAAACGCATTTCATTTTATACTTCAAATGAACACATTCTTCCACCTACATGTAAACCTAGACTTTCTTTAAGACATCTTATAAAGAGTTTACAGGATTTTCATTCAAAAAACGTTTTTGTTCCTGCTGATAAGGCATCGAATAATATGAGTATTATTGGACGATTACATTGTCTTGAAGCAGGCAATTATTAATACCAAGTCATACATTTCAGTTAATACTGACGAAAAGACCATCGTTTCAGACCATGTCAAAAAGTGTGAACAACTTGGAACAGATATTCAAATTACACAACATAAACTTCTTACTAAAATTACATAAAAAACATATAAAGCGCGTTTCATTGCAAATTCAAGCTCTTGTACAACTACAAAACGTGTCTATCCTTTTGATTTCTTGTTTAACGAAGATATAAGAACATGTAAAATTCTATTGTGATAATACTTATGAAAATTCTGGAATACATCTCTTCTGGTCTATTAAGAACTCTTCAGAAGTCTTAATCAAACTTAAGAACAAAAGGTTTCTTGCATCCACTGTAGGCACATACGATTTATCTACTTTGTACAAAACCCTTCCTTATTTGATAATGCAAAAAGGACCAATCACGTTGATGTCTTTTATGAATCATGTATAAAACAAAGTATACGCTCCAAGGAAGCTTAAAAACATACTAAACAAACTTTTGAGAATCTACAAGTGTTTCCTATTACTAGTACAGTAAAACCTCTCTTAACCGGAATTCTAGAAGATAAGAATTTAGACACTTTTAGGCAGGTGGCTGCTTAATGCAGGGTGAAAGTCATGCAGAAAGCTCCTTTTGGAGCTTTCTGCATGACATTCACCCTGCTTTAAGCTGCCACCTGTCTCCAAGACCGATATTCATACTAAATTTAACGACCGGTTAGGAGAGGTTATACTGTACTTAAATATGCATGTTATAGTTATTGTTAGTCTTATGGAAAATACGTCTTGGCATTTATATGTAAACCTCAACTCATGTCTCACTGTACATACTCATTATCCAGTATCGTTTGTTTATTGCCATGACACTATATTTGTATTACCTGGAGAGAGGGCATGATGTAATGTGGTAAAAACGTGTAGCCCAATCTCATGCATGGCATTATATGAAATAAATATGTTTAAACTAAACTACCTATATGTGTGTGCGCGCACTCGTGCGCGAATGCGCCTGTGTGTGAGTGTGTGCGCATGTGAATGTCTGTGAAATTTAATTATTCAATTTACTAACGACGGAGTGGCTAAATTAGGTGTCCGGGTAATAAGGTTATTTTTATGTACAAGTATATTTATATTTACAATATAACCTATCTTAAGTAGCCATCAAAAACATGTCTAATTATGTGTCTGTAAGGCAGGTGTTAGCTTAATGCAGGTCGAAAGTAATGCAGAAAGTTCCGTTAGGAGCTGTCCGCGTTACTGTTGCCCTGGATTAAACAATTTCCTGCTTTTTTAAAAAAAAAATGAATGATCGCTTAAGACAGTTTCTACTGTACTTATACAAATGTAAGAAAGTTGAACACAATTGACTGTTATAGTAAAGTTTAAAATAACACGTATGAAATTCGTTCCAAGCCAATATATTGTATAAAGCGAACATTAAAAATTACTCTTATTAAAATGATAGACGTTTGATACACCGCGACCTTCCAAGTAGACGTTCACGCTCTAGAAGTTTTATTGCATTCAGTACCGATGTTTGGTAACACTTTATGGCTGATATGAGGAATATGATAAGTGTGATAATACGGTTCATTAAACATTTGAATACAAGGTGAGTACGATTACAGGTCCATGTTTTGCGATAGTACCCGCCTATATGGCCCACTGTGCTCGGTACTTTCCGGTAACTTCCGAGCGTACGGAAAGTCATATTTAAATTCTTCTAAATTATATTATATCTAATATATTAATGAAAAACAATAACATGTGTTTCTTTCCTTTTTCAGTCTTTCTGAGTAAAACAATAATCTTATTCACCTTGATTAGAATTGATACAGAAAACGGTTTTTTTTTGTAATTTTAGTAAATGCAACAATTGATTCGCAGATTGATACGACTCAAAGAATTAGAAATACTTAATAAAGGGAGGTACATGATGTAATCATGGAGTGACACATGGAACTTCTAAAATACTTTCACGAACGAAGAAGAGCGGTATAAAACCGAGTCTGCAATTTTCTCTTTTTGTGTTGCATTTTTTGCTCCCGGGGAATCACCTCCCGTCAGAATTTATAATCTTCACAACAGCAGGTGTTAAGTGCTTGTGTGGCGGCCGTAAAACGTCGCCCGTACTTCATTCTCAGTGTTGTTATATCTTCTGATCCTTCGAGATCATGAATTTCAGTACTTCTTGGTCTGAAAATTGAATACCGCTTAAGCCGATGCTAGGGGGCGTGAGCAGTGTTGTACTTTCAATTACTGTTCATGAACAGACTCAATAAAACCGAGTCTACAATTTTCTCTTTTTGTGTTGCAATTTTTGCTCCCGAGGGATCACCTCCCTTCAGAAGTTATACTATAAGAAATAACATACGTCGTGCCTATTTGCATTATAGTGACCAACAAGTCAATACAAAAGTAGTTTAAGGCACTCACTCTTCGGCTTCGGGCCTTAAACTATTTTTTTGGATTGACTGATAGGTCACTATATAATGCAATAATGTCCTTAGTGACCTACCAGTCAGCACAAAAATAGTTTAAGACCAGAAACCGAAGGGCTAGGGCCTTAAACTATTTTAGGCTGACTGGTAGGTCACTATAATGCAATAAGGCCCGAAGTGGGCTGTATTATTTCTTATATATTGCATACATGTATATGCAGTTATGTGGTTTCTTTTAAATGTATGCGTTGTAGAACATTTCATTTATTGAACATATGAGTCTTAAGAGTATGTGGTTGCTTACTGCTTGCCCGTGCTGGGCTCCTGCAGGAGCTTTCTGCATTACTTTTGACCTTCCTTAAGCTACCACCTGCCTGTCAAATCCATAACTAGACCTCGTTTTATGATGGTCGCTTAAGACAGCAGCTACTGTAGATGCGTATGCCTATGTTTATGGAACGTTGGTTTTTTTAAGTTGGTTTTTTTAAGTATCATATCATGCCTGGTGATTTTGTAAGTTACATACCATACTAGCCAGCTAATCACGTATATAGTGTATGCATATTTCGACAGATTTTGAATGGTAAGTCACTATTGTTTTTATATAGTTTCGTTTTGTTTGAAATATTATTAACTATCTTTCATAATTACATACAATTTCATAAGTTATGTGAAACGACTGGTTACATTTCGTCAAGTAATGCCAATATTTCTAATCTAGAATATGAATGAGGGCATATAAAGGTAACATGTACGTGAAAGTCAGACTACTTGACACGTTGGTAAATAAATGACTTGCATGACTAAGATGAAATATAACCCAGCTCATTATTATCATAATTTTTGTTTTACTTTTTTACATTATTTTAACTGATTGGCATTGTATACATGTAGTAAGAAATGAAAGGAGTGTGATAGATATGTGATAGACTGATTGACGGGTGGATGTATGCTTTGGACTTTAGGACACTACAACACTGAATCTGACATACAGTGATAATGGAAAAAAAACAACAGTGAATGTATGAATACTTTCGAAAGCAAAAGCAGCAAATCGAAAGGAGAAAATTGAAGACTTGGTTTATTGACCACCGACAGTTCACGTGTTGAAACCATTGTGATAATTAGGAGCAAATGCTCTGTTTCTCAGTATTGTTATATTTTCCTTCGATATAATTATTTTTAATGTTATTAGTTCTGAAAATTGAATACTGCTAGGCCGATGCTAGGGACGTTAGTAGTATTGCATTTTAATTACTACTCACGAACAGGCTCAATAAAACCGACTTTGCAATTTTCTCTTTTGGCATTGCTACTTTTGCTTTCGAAGGATCTCCCGCTTTCAAAATATATTTATCATTATGGTTTCAAAACTAAACAATTCTAAAAATTTCCATTCTGTCTAATATTATGTCCCTTTTCAGTAGATATATTCTAAGAGGTTGAGTCCTCGGGGGATTTGGTTAACATAACTTGTTTCGATATAGGTAGAATAAAATGTTGCTTCTTGTGTGGCTGACGTTGGTAGGCTTGCAGGAGATTGCCGGGAGGACGGTTATGGACCTGACTCACACGCTGGACGAGAATGTACCAAGGTGGCCCTTAGAGGGGTTTGGCATATTCAACCTGACATATTATAATTTAGAAACGTTGTACGCTAAAACTGACGCTGATGGAATGTGGTAAGTATCAGCTGTTGCTGTTTTGTATGCAAACCCGATCTCTGACTTGATTAATAGTGTATTGTTGTTCGTAATATATTGTAATAAAAGACATAACTGAAGGTGAAGAGGGTATATTGAACATTCTGAAACAGTTCTGTCCACCAGTGAAATGAACTGCTTAGTCCGCAAAAGGGTTCACCACTATGAAGTTCTGTCTCATATGGGTCAACATTATTTGCGAATGCAGATATGTACGCTTATAGTATGAGAACGGGTAATCAATTTGTCTACCGAAATACCGAAATGCAAGCATGTTCTCAAACAGTTTGGATCCTTGTGAGACACCGAGTTACTCGGCGGCTCATTTGGATCCAAGCTGTTTGCATAGGCGTTCACTCATCCGCCCATAGCAGGCTAAAGGTTACATGTATATATATTGAAATAGTGTACTTCCAATAGTTTTGCGCTGAGCCTCCAATAATGTCATTTTCCCTTTAACCGTTCAGTCCCATATGTCCTTTGCAAAAAGTGTAGACCCAAATTAGAGGTCTCTTGGAGGAACCCTTTCATTAGGGTATGTACTCATTGCCATGCAAGTTACATTTTTCTTAAAGAAAGTCCTGACTATTCGCGGTAAGCCTGGTCTTTTTGAAGTTTGAAATAGTCTATTTGAAATAGCAGTGGTGAAAGGATTAAGCATACGACCAGAGTGTAACCATTTATGATTATGGTAGGACGCATTTTCCCGAATCTTCATCTGGATCCAAACTGGATGGAAACATAATCAGATTATTCTTAAGGAAAGGCTATGAGAGGTTCGAATTCCATCCTTGGCCTCTGAAGTTTTCATAAGAGGAAGCCTTTAAGCTGTCTTGAGGTACATGTAGTTCAATGATCCTACCCGGGTTTTCGTCTGTACACCAAACAGTACAATTAGTTCCGTTCAATGCAAAACATCTGGGACCTTTCTCCATCTGTTTTTTTTTTAAACCGCGTTACGCCTTTTTCCTTCCACACCTATTTTTCTCTCTCCTCTCTTCCGCTTCTCTCCCCCCCCCTCTCTCTCTCCCCTCTCTCTCTCTCTATCGCCATCTCTCTCTTTACCCCGTCGCTCTCTCTATCCCTTCGTCCCTCCGTTCCTCCATCTATGTCTCCATTTCCTTCTCCCCCTCTCTGTCTCCATATAATAGATACAGTAAAACCTCTCTATAACGGCCACTAAATTGTGTTAACTAGTTGATATTTAGGGCAAGTGACTGCTTAAAGCAAGGTGAAAGTAAAACAGAACGCTCCAATAAGAGCATTCTGTTTTACTTTCACATTGCTTTAAGCAGCCACCTACCTTTAACACAACATACTTGATGTAATTTAGTGTCCGTTATAGAGAGGTTTTACTGTAATTACACGTGTCACTTTAGGTTAAGCATAAAGAAATTAGAGTTTGCTGAACATCTTGGAACCCACATTGACGCACCGATTCATGTTGGAGCCGGGAGACAGGCCACTCATGAAATTCCACCAGAAAGACTGATTGGACCTGGCATTAATATCAATGTCAGAGAGAAAGTAAAGATAAATCCGAACTATGGAATGACAGTTGACGATATCCGTGGTTAGATCAGACACATGGGTTACCCTACGAACCTGTCGTAAGCGGCCAATCATTTAATGAACACACTTATACGTCTTAAAAATCAAGTGGTTGCTTAATGCAGGGCAAAAGTAATGAAGAACACTCCTAAAGTAGAATTCTGCATTACCTTTGACCTGCATTAAGCTGCCACCTGTCTTACAGATCCATAATTATGTCTCTTTTTACTGGCAGTTTAAAACAGATTCTACTGTACATATATTAACTATTTAAACCTTTACCCGATGCTGTTAGATATAAAAAATATTAGAAAGCGACATGTACGATAGACAAGTGTCAAACTACGGAAAGTACACCTAAACTATATGATATGAATCTTCTAAACTATTTGTTATTATTTGTCAATACAATAAATCCTCTCTAAAGGGATCACTTCATGTATAACCACTGTCTTCAAAAGCAGGTTGTTGCTTAACCATTGCATTGGCTTTTCATGCCTTTACAAAAAGGTAGACCCAGATCAGACGTTTCTTCTAGGAGCCGCGTGATCAGGGTCTGCACTGTTTGCTTAGGACATGATCATAGACCTGACTCTGCCGTTTCTACCAATACAAAGCAAATCCTGTGTCCGTATGCCATTTTAAAAGATTGGCTAATAAATATTCACGAGGTCATTATTTCTTACGCGAATATACTACAGGTAAAGTGTTATTGCATACCGAACTAATGCAGATTCCCCTGCATGTCGTTTTAGAATTTGAATCGATTCATGGGCGAATACCTCCAAGGGCAATTGTCATGATGAACTCGGGCTGGGCTGAGAAATATCATGTACCAAGTCTGTACTTTGGTACCAATGATCTGAAGAACAGCTCAACATTCAACTTTCCAGGATATTCTCTCGAAGCTTGTAAAATGTTACTGCAAGAGAGACAGGTAAAATTAAATGATCTTTACTGCACAAAAAAGGTTTAATAAACATAGTTCGTGATTTAGCAGCCATTTCAGATAGAGTGGTGATTAGTGAGGTTAAACCTCCAATATACTGCGGACGATCGGCCGTACCCTGTGTGTGTGTGTGTGTGTGTGTGTGTGTGTGTGTGTGTGTGTGTGTGTGTGTGTGTGTGTGTGTGTGTGTGTGTGTGTGTGTGTGTGTGTGTGTGTGTGTGTGTGTGTGTGTGTGTGTGTGTGTGTGTGTGTGTGTGTGTGTGTGTGTGTGTGTGTGTGTGTGTGTGTGTGTGTGTGTGTGTGTGTGTGTGTGTGTGTGTGTGTGTGTGTGTGTGTGTGTGTGTGTGTGTGTGTGTGTGTGTGTGTGTGTGTGTGTGTGTGTGTGTGTGTGTGTGTGTGTGTGTGTGTGTGTGTGTGTGTGTGTGTGTGTGTGTGTGTGTGTGTGTGTGTGTGTGTGTGTGTGTGTGTGTGTGTGTGTGTGTGTGTGTGTGTGTGTGTGTGTGTGTGTGTGTGTGTGTGTGTGTGTGTGTGTGTGTGTGTGTGTGTGTGTGTGTGTGTGTGTGTGTGTGTGTGTGTGTGTGTGTGTGTGTGTGTGTGTGTGTGTGTGTGTGTGTGTGTGTGTGTGTGTGTGTGTGTGTGTGTGTGTGTGTGTGTGTGTGTGTGTGTGTGTGTGTGTGTGTGTGTGTGTGTGTGTGTGTGTGTGTGTGTGTGTGTGTGTGTGTGTGTGTGTGTGTGTGTGTGTGTGTGTGTGTGTGTGTGTGTGTGTGTGTGTGTGTGTGTGTGTGTGTGTGTGTGTGTGTGTGTGTGTGTGTGTGTGTGTGTGTGTGTGTGTGTGTGTGTGTGTGTGTGTGTGTGTGTGTGTGTGTGTGTGTGTGTGTGTGTGTGTGTGTGTGTGTGTGTGTGTGTGTGTGTGTGTGTGTGTGTGTGTGTGTGTGTGTGTGTGTGTGTGTGTGTGTGTGTGTGTGTGTGTGTGTGTGTGTGTGTGTGTGTGTGTGTGTGTGTGTGTGTGTGTGTGTGTGTGTGTGTGTGTGTGTGTGTGTGTGTGTGTGTGTGTGTGTGTGTGTGTGTGTGTGTGTGTGTGTGTGTGTGTGTGTGTGTGTGTGTGTGTGTGTGTGTGTGTGTGTGTGTGTGTGTGTGTGTGTGTGTGTGTGTGTGTGTGTGTGTGTGTGTGTGTGTGTGTGTGTGTGTGTGTGTGTGTGTGTGTGTGTGTGTGTGTGTGTGTGTGTGTGTGTGTGTGTGTGTGTGTGTGTGTGTGTGTGTGTGTGTGTGTGTGTGTGTGTGTGTGTGTGTGTGTGTGTGTGTGTGTGTGTGTGTGTGTGTGTGTGTGTGTGTGTGTGTGTGTGTGTGTGTGTGTGTGTGTGTGTGTGTGTGTGTGTGTGTGTGTGTGTGTGTGTGTGTGTGTGTGTGTGTGTTGTGTGTGTGTGTGTGTGTGTGTGTGTGTGTGTGTGTGTGTGTGTGTGTGTGTGTGTGTGTGTGTGTGTGTGTGTGTGTGTGTGTGTGTGTGTGTGTGTGTGTGTGTGTGTGTGTGTGTGTGTGTGTGTGTGTGTGTGTGTGTGTGTGTGTGTGTGTGTGTGTGTGTGTGTGTGTGTGTGTGTGTGTGTGTGTGTGTGTGTGTGTGTGTGTGTGTGTGTGTGTGTGTGTGTGTGTGTGTGTGTGTGTGTGTGTGTGTGTGTGTGTGTGTGTGTGTGTGTGTGTGTGTGTGTGTGTGTGTGTGTGTGTGTGTGTGTGTGTGTGTGTGTTGGGGGGTAGCTAATGCCTAGGTCACACATTTACGGAACACCTCGCCGGTTCCACTACGAATTAAATTTTACAGAATACCCCGGAAATGGCAAATTCCGTAGTGCAATACGGATGCATACAATGGTGTGACAATGGACTTTGGCGGTCACACATTCACGGATTTGACGCCGGACTAGCTACGGATACGATCCGTCATCATGGGTGGCAATCTGTACTGGTCCGTAGCTTTCCGTCTTTTAGTCGTACGCAGTAGTACTTGTATAACTGTGACAAATTTTGAAAGTGTTCAAAATTTGACCACGGATCAAACAACCGTAGTGCATTCTTACTAAACCGTATAAGAACGTACGGATCCGTTTTAGTCCGTACTAAAACCGTATTACTCTGTATTTACATGTATTACAGTACACAGGTCCTGACAGGTTTCGTTCCGTATTAAACCTAGTCATTTCCGTATTAAACCGTGTCGTACTGTAACAATCCGCATACTTCGTGGCCTATACCTAAATATTTTTTTATTTATTATTTGTGACGTCATTATTTCTTATATGAATATTAATTTAGGAAAGGGTTAAATGAAGTGGTTGCTTCATGCAATATGCAATTAGTGTAGAAAGTTCCTGCCGGAGAAGTTTTTGCATATTGATGTTGATCCTGCCTTTATAACACAGAACTATACTTGACTTGATGGTCGCTTTAGAGTGGATTTCTTTTTATTATTTTTCTTAATTTAGAAATTTCAAAACATGTTTTAAAATACTTCGATCCATTTTGTTATGTAAATGATGTTGTTCAATTACGATTCTATTGTTCAAGACGCCAACTGCAATGTAGTACTGTGGATTTAACATTTTTCTTAACACGGTTATTCCAATATTATGGGAAATCTCGTTTAGATCTTATGTTGTTACCCATCCATTTTTCATGTTGAGGGGGCATCAACTATTATCCCACAAATTATTTGCCGGCACAGTAAAACCCATCAATATCAATATGCAAAAACTTCTCCCGTAGGGACTTTCTGCACTAATTGCATGTTGCATGAAGCAACCACTTGCTTGTAACCCTTTCCTAAATTAATATTCATGTAAGAAATAATGACGCCACAAATTATAAATAAAATACTTCGTTATAATAGCACAATGACATATGAATTGTTGGCCATGGAATAAATAAATATATATATATATATATAATGTCATAAGCAAACAGAGCAGACCCTGATCCTATAGGAGCCGTCTGATCTGGGTCTACTCTGTTTGCAAAGGCGTAGAAATGCGTACTAATGGAGGAACGGGTTAAATACGCCCATTTTCATTAAGTATAGGTTAGTGTTTGTTAGTCAGCATTTACAAAAATAAATCGGTCTAGCGGGGCGCAGCCCCGCGACCGATTTATTTTGTAAATGCTGGCTAACAAATACTAACCAATTTAGTGATTGAAATTATGTTTTGTTCACAAAATGTCACCACCCGTCATCTCTTTCATAAGAGTATCGTGCGGCAAACGCTAGTATATACCTGAGACGCGATACATTTCCGACAGCAACACCATAGTTTTCCGAGAATAGCAGTGGATATTCAAGCGAATTATAAATGGAGGATTTTGATTTATTGAAATACATTTGTATGTATGAACCAATACTGTCCAAACATGAGGTCACGGCAACTCAAACTCTCAATAACCGCTTCAGAATTTCACTAATAAAACCGGTAGGTGATTACATTGTACTCGTACTTTGCAGAGATTTCCTGTGATTTCGATTGGATTATCAAGAATGATTATCTATTCATTTTCGTCAATGCACATGTCTACAAATCGTTTAACCTTTTACTTCATATAAACGCGTTTCACACATTTGCAAATGGAGTAGACCAACGTTTACAAGTTTATTTGTATAAATGCAAGAACAGACGACTTCTATAGGCAGAACTTGGTGGCCCCATCAGCGAAATTGGCAGCAATACAACTCTGTCTATATTCGATCGAGGAAACACCGGTCTTAACCCTTTCCCTCATATCAACGCTTTATCGCAAACATAGTAGACAAAGACCAAACGTCTAGTATCAGGGTTCGCTCTATTTCCGTATAAAAGTATATAGATCTGATCTGATCCTAGAGATTTTGTTTGAACCAAATGTTCCCTTGAAAAGTTTACATTATTAAACAAATGGGTTATTAATATTCCTGAATCGATCAATTCGTGTAGATCTATGAATGTTCCTTAGAGAAAGAGCTAAACACTGCTTCAAACCGACCTGGCTGCAAGTTATAGCTAAAGACTCACAGATCCCCTTTAACAACCAACTCACACAATGTTTAGTAATTCAAATCTCTATGAGTGTCATAAAACATTGTTTTCGTTAAGAGACAGCAAAAATGATTACTGTTTTTAATTTATTTTTCATTTACATGTATGTTTAATGCTAACGTCCAGCATGATGACTTCAAGAGTTATAAAAATCATTTTAATATTTATTGTGATAATTGTGTCTTTTGTATCCCCCTTCTTTGAAATCATTTCAAAAGCTTGAATCCACATCAGTTGCTAAAAAACTGTCCGGAATATCGAGGCGTCATGTCAATTTCATTTTCTCCAACAGGCTTCAACCGCTAGCCGCCCTGAACTGATTCTGAACGCAGGTGCAATATAAAATAGACCGACTTACTGTGTAAATTGTCACTTACTTCGGTAAATAGACACTTACTAAATAAATGGCCAGTAACGGCTGATTTACCAGAATAAATCGCCAGAGAATTTGAAAAATACTGCAACGCCATTTGACAAAATATAATTTCAATCACTAAGTTGTCGCTTTAGAGAGGTTCAGCTGTAATGTAATGAACATAAAGCAAATGACTTTGCACTGTTTTTTCACTGTACACATGCAGGTATCTGTTGTTGGTATCGACACACCCTCTGCAGATGTCGGTAATGATTCAGCGTTTCATTGTCACCGCTATCTCTTGCCTAACAACGTGCCGCTACTAGAGGGCGTGGCTAACCTGGATTCCATGCCTGCCACGGGTTCCACCATCGTTCTTGGTTCGCCAAAGCATCGCGGCGGAACTGGGGGTCATACCAGAGTCCTTGCATTTTTAGCACATGCTCTACATCGTCGCTGTGCTATTGACCAATAAGGTTGCGAGATTTCAGGGCGTTGGCTTCAGTACTATATTGCGTAAATTTCTGTCCATTTCACCGATAAATGACAGCAGTGAATGGCAACTGTCAATTTATCTGTGAAAAAAATAAAAGGATGGACTATGAAAATTGCAAAGGATGGACTATGAAAACTGCAAATACAGTAGCACCTTTCTACACAAATTACTAAATACAATTTTATTTGTTTGAATGGTAAAATTCTTTTTTAAACGATTATGTTTAAAAGATAATTTGCCCGAATGGATATGCTGCTTTAGAGCAGTTTATCCTTAACATCATTCATTTTAAGATTAAACAATGCACAACTTTTAAACAATTTACTATGAAAGCAGTGCAAATACAGTAGCTTGTTTATTGTGTTTGTATGTGGAATATATCCATACTCTCCTGATTTAGAGGAAATAAAGATTATTATTATTCTAAATGAATTACTAAATACAATTTACACATATTTCCAATTGAATGTACCGTTACTCGGTCCGCTCTCTATAAATTCGCATGATCCACGACTTTGCCTATTGTGATTTGCGCGGCATACGATCACATAAATATATGCACTTTGTTAATTCCGCATCTGATATCGGTTTTAAATAGGCGAGATGGAAGTGTCCTCGTGCTTGTATTAGAATGTAGATATCGTCCAAATTGTTGTAGTGGAGATTTCCTTAGCGCCTTCAAATAATACCCCGAAATTCACTGTTTGTCCACCATGTTTCAACGAAGAATGAGGTTTGTGGAAAAAGCTTGTTCATTTCATTTAACGAAACGTCAGTTTATATTTTGGCGGGAAAATTACGGCGACGGTAGAGCATTGTGCTAAATAGCTCAGAGCATGTTTATTTCATACTACAGAATATAATCCTCTCGGCGCGTCCCGCGCCTTGAGGACTATATTCCGTAGTATGAAATAAAAATGCTCTAACCTATACATAGATGACGATGACGGAACATCTGGCACCGTACAGGCAATGGGTTCGGCAATTTTCTCGCTGTGTTTTGTGGTTGTTGTGGCAGTTATATGTTAATTAATCGAAAATATTATAATATGCCATACATTTAATACGCTGAATATAGTGACATATTGAAAACTGCAATGTACATGTAATTTGCTCTATTTTCCCCGATTACACAGTTCTATGTTATTTTTCGGAATACTACTGTCAGTGTTTGATGACACGTAGAGTTTTCATTTTATTTGGATTATACTGTTTGCAAAGCTGTCGTATTTCCTCCGTAAAGGTATTTATGTAAGCAACATTAGATGTCAGATTGTAAATGACCAAGGCTAGATGCTTCAAAAAGAAAACGTGTTGCCAGCGTAGCATGTTTTATACGTACAGTCGCATCGGGGATTGTACTCTTATAAAACTCATAACCCTTTCCTTCATATCAATGCTTTTTCACGACATTGCGAACAGAATAGACCCGGATCAGAGGGCTCCTGTTAGAACCGTCTGATCCGGCTCTTCTCTGTTTGCTGAACCCTTTTCCCCATAAATACGCCTTTCTACGCCTCTGTAAAAATCACCTGTTGAAACAATTGTGATAAATAGAGCATATGCTCCTATAGGAGCAAAATTTTATGCTCTATTTATCACAATGGTTTCAAACTATAAAATTCTAAAAAAGAAATTTTTCCTTTTCTCTAGTTAAAATGTAATGCTCCTTTTCGGTAGATTTATTCAAAGTGGTTGGGTCTAAAAATAGCTTATGAGGGAATGGATTAAGAATTACTATAGATGTGACTGTGCAGTGTGTACCAACACCAAGGCTTCCTGTGTACATATGCCATCATTAAAATTCGGCTAATAAATACTCACTATTCATTGCTTGAATATTCAACAGGGAAACTATCGCTAGTAACATAACCACACGGTTTCGTAGAAGTGTGTGCCACATACACCTGAGTGTGTACATAAATGACTTGTTACAGCTAATAAGAAAACCTCATAGCCTCGTAATAATTTACGTCACATCCGCCTGTTGCTACGTGTATATTGCCACAGGGTGTACATTGTCATTATAATAAACATACCATTTTGGATGATATTTTGTTTGTTTAATTATTTCCCATTTGACATGTTTGACAGTGACCTCTACAAGTATTGAAATTAAGGGGGGGGGGGGGGGTGTTAACTCTGAATGTTGTTACATGTAACCGCATTTGCACCAATCTCCACGCAGAGTTGTCATTCGTTACTCTCACATACACCTCGATGATAAGAATCCTGGAAAAACCAATGGTTTGTGTTTTATGGTTATCGGAGTCGATAGTTTAAATCAAAATAGCCTGAATCAAGAACAAATTGTTTTTACTTTAACATAAAATTGGTAATACGGTTTAATTTCAGAGAATATTTGATAGTCTATTTTCACGCCGCTTTACGCTTCATTATTGCACAACTAGAAACAAACAACATGGAATGACGTCTGTTCAGTTTTCCGAAAACTGTTTTTACAAACTGAAGATTCCGAACTGCTTATAAAGGCACTTAAATTTTGCTGTAACCTAAAAGGACACACAACTTTTTGGGGAAACCCCTCGTTTTTTGAATTTCTCACGTTGAACTGTCAACGAAACACACATTTAACAATTTACTTGTTTTGTACGAGAGTTAGTTTCGCTATGTGATTTCGGACTACAATCTGAGCCAACAACAGAGGTATATGTAATGCATAACCATGTGCAAGAGACTGCATTTGCACGTGCACTTTCATATCACCGTTGTCATCCTTCATGTTTGGACGTGACTCTCCACCCATACTTGTCGGTAGAGACGACAATATCTAGTAACAAAACCACACAACATCGTAGTACAGTAAAGCCCCGCTACTGCGACCCTCTAAAACAGGTATAATTCTGGGTGCTAGATGCAGGCGCTAGCTTACTGCAGGACAGAAGCAATGCAGAGAGCTCCTTGAGGAGCTTTCTGCATTACTTTTGCCCTGCATTAAGCAAACAATTGCTTATAAGGACACCCATGTGTATTCATTAAGTGGTCGCATTAGAGGGGTTCTACTGTATTGTAATCCTTACTCTGTTGTGAAATAATAACTTCTCCTTCCATTTTGATATAATGCACATTTGATCTCGTGCACATTTGGATGTCGTGCACATTTGATCTCGTGCACATTGGGATCTTGTGCATTGTTGACTACTTTCAGCTATTTTTAGAATCTGTTGACCGAGTGACTACCAGCTGGGATGCCTATGCAACGCGGAGTGTTTCGATGTCTCATCTGGACCCAATCTGTTTGCAAATGATAGCCAGGTCGTGAATAGCGGGGTAAGAATAAATAAAGGGGGGTAATGAAGAGGAAAAACGTAATTCTGCAATGGAGAGTTATCTTGCCTGACACAGTAAATCTTGTACAATAAGACTCCTAGCATGTTTGTCCCTTTCCTTGCTTTGATAATTTTAACATTGATTCTTTTGATACTTTCTGCAAATACTCGTCATGCACTGATAGACAGAAGGATGTTTAACCCATTCCTCAATATTAACGTAAGTTGAGGCCTCTGTAAAAGTCAAGTTTTAAAACCATTGTGATAAATAGAGCATTTGAGCAAATACCCTATTTATCACAATGGTCTTAAAACTACACAGTTCTAATTTCGTCCTTTTTTGTATTACAAATCCTAATCAGTAGAATTATTCAAATAGTTTATGTCTGAAAAGTTGCGAAGGAACGGCTAAGATAAGACACATGCTCTGAACATAATTGGAACAGTATGGCCAATGGTAAAGTCGAGTAAGATGACAGCAGATCTTAACACTGTTGCACTGCATCGCTGTAGTTATCATTTCAAAATTCAACTGAGTTTTTATATCTCGAACTCGGATGGCTCGAACCTCGGTGTAACACGAAGTGAATATTCGATTCTTCCAAAATTTACAATACAGAACTTTTCTAAAATGTATAACTACGCATATCTAGAAAGATATATGACAGCTTAATGAAGTTAAAAAGTAATACTGAAAGCTCCTGTGGGAGCTTTCAGCATTACCGTTGACCTGCCTTAAGCTGTAAACTTGAGGCATTCTCAGATTAGAAATAGGATGACTCGAACTGATGTTATTTCGAAGTAACTTGCAGGCCCCTTGAAGTTCGAGATATCGAAGTTCAACTATGTATCTATGATAGCCATACTACTCATGGTTTGAGTCTGCACTATTTGCCTAAGTATGTCTGTTCGAGGTCTTAGGGTAACTAGTAAACAGTAAAAGAAAGGTTGACTTGAGCTTAATAACTAACCCATTCCCCCCTAGACTAGTTTTAGACTCGACCTCTTTGAATAAATCTACCGAAAAGGAGCATTCAGAAAGGGAACATTTAAGAATTATATAGCTTATAAAACATTGTGCTAAATAGATCACTTAAATTGTGTAGCTTTAAAGCCATTGTGATAAATAGAGCATTTGAATTATGTAGCTTTAAAACAATCGTGATACATAGAACATTTGCTTTTATGGAGCAAATGCTCTATGTATCAACGACTTTTACTGAGGCGTCATAAGGCTTCAGTAGGAGGGGAATGCGTAAAGATCTTTTTCTTTATCAAAATATTCAATATGATAGAATGTAATCGCAGTCAAAGTAATATATGGAATAATATTGACAGCCAAGTAGAGTGAATGATAGCAGATGTTGATCAAATTCCATTATACAATTTAGCGAATACCGTATCTTTTAATGTATGTATTTGGAATAATAAAATTGCAATCAAAGTAAAGGTTTGATGTCTAATTTGTGTTGCGATTTGCGATAATCAGCAACAGCAGCATCAATAGACGCTTAATGCAAGGCAAACGGTATGCAGCATCAATAAAAGCTTAATGCAAGGCAAACGGCATGCAGCATCAATAGAAGCTTAATGCAAGGCAAACGGTATGCAACATCAATAGAAGCTTAATGCAAGGCAAACGGTATGCAGTATGTAGCATCAATAAAAGCTTTATGCAAGGCAAACGGTATGCAGCATCAATAGAAGCTTAATGCAAGGCAAACGGTATGCAGCATCAATAGAAGCTTATTGCAAGGCCAACGGTATGCAGCATCAATAGAAGCTTAATACAAGGCAGACGGTATGCAGCATCAATAGAAGCTTAATGCAAGGCAAACGGTATGCAGCATCAATAGAAGCTTAATACAAGGCAAACGGTATGCAGCATCAATAGAAGCTTAATGCAAGGCAAACGGTATGCACACACTTACATTACTTTCATCCTGCAATCACTTTTAATGACAAATGTAAAACAAAATGTTAGCATACCGAAGACGAATGGTTTAATACCGAGGGCGAATGGTAGAACACCGAGGGCGGATGGTAGAATACCGAGGGCACCGAGGGCGAATAGTAGAACACCAAGGGCGAAAGGTAGAACACCGAGGGCGAATGGTAGAATACCGAGGGCGGATGGTAGAACACTGAGGGCGAATGGTAGAACACCGAGGACGAATGGTAGAACACCGAGGGCGGATGGTAGAACACCGAGGGCGAATGGTAGAACACCGAGGGCGGATGGTAGAACACCGAGGGCGGATGGTAGAACACCGAGGGCGGATGGTAGAACACCGAGGGCCGATGGTAGAACACAGAGGGCCGATGGTAGAACACCGAGGGCGGATACTAACATAACGACAGCGAATTTGTGATTACTTTTGTACCTGACTTGGATCAGATCGGCTGCAATTAGAAACAAAGTATAGTTATGTCTTGCTAATACCACCACTCAAAAGTGTATATATAATTCTTGATTTTAAAACAAGTGGAAGCTTAATGCAGGACAAACGTAATGTAAAAAGCTCTTATAGGAGAAATCTGTAAAACAGTTGCCGTGCATTAAGCAATCACTTACGTTGTTATTAGACTCTTATGTTTACAAGAATTATCACTAAATGTGATGAATGTCACCACACGACAGCAAACCCAGTTAGGTTAGATACTGAAGAACATTATGCAATGTACATCTACACCTCACAGAGATCAAAAGCAAAACAATGCCGAACACCTGATTAAGGATTTGCACATTGTTTATTACACTGTTTTAACTTAACAGAATCATTTTGTAATGTAAGATTTAAAACAGAGTTAACCCTTGTCAAATGATATGTTTTAGACAAAGAGACTGGTCTAGATACTGAATTGAATCAATGATCGGTCGTGAACATATGCCGATGCTCGAGTAAAATGTTTGGGCCCGATTCCCAACACTATTCAAGTGCGGATCCAGGAATTCAGATTAGGGAATGGGGGTAGATTTTTAAAAGTTGGATGGCATCACTAGTGTCTTTGTATTGCATGATGAAAAGGATACAAAGTACGAAGAGTACGAATAGAGCGAACAGAAAATTAAAAAAAAACCACTCAGACTAAATCATTGTTTATTGATTTGATTTTTATTAGATATAGATGTATTAAAATTATTCAAAAGAGAATGTTACGAATTTTGAGTTATGCAAATTAGGTTAGGGTCAAGGTCAAATTTTCAGAGCTAAAATAGGATCCAGACTGTTTGCATTCAATCTTTAGTTTCTTAAAGACCTTAACAAACCGGAAGTAAGTCCATTTTCCTCCAATTCAGATTTGGAGCAAACCATATTTGCTATAACCGAAACAGTGTTAAGTTCACTAACAGAGTTGACCCAGACAAAATGACCGGTGAAACCCACTATAAACCGGATTTCTAGTAGAAAAGAATATTAAGATACCTTTAGGTAGATGGTTGCACCGCGCATAAAGCTGCCACCTGTCTCCCAGCCCGATATTTATACTAAATATTACGTCCGGTTAGATAAGTTTTAGTGTATATCGGTGTATCCGTTTTGCACAATGACAATAATTGCTTTTCATTTTTGAATTACATATATATATATATATATAAATCAATCTTGCTCAATAAGTGACGTTCTCATTGCAAATGCTTTATTTATGTATATCGATGTTTTACAAATAATAAGATCATCTTTACTTGACATAACTTGGTTAAACATTCCAACTGTTCTACACTGTATCCAACGATCAATAAATATGTTTTGTCTTAAGTCTTCAAAAGTCTGGCACTCAAAGAAAAAGTGAAATTCTGTTTCTATCGCATATACATTTCGTATTAAACACAATGGGCAAAATCTGTATTGTCTGTCAATATTTCTATGTCGGCCCTTTTCAATCATCAAAATATGAGTTGAACATCTAAAATTAGCTAATGCACGTCTATATTGATCTTGTTTGTCCGTATAAATATATCTTTCAACATCAAGCATGGTTTTAAAACCTCGATAAGTGTCAGCTTTGCTCGACTCAGCTAGTTTTGAGTTCCATCGTTGTACACAACAATCTGTAAGTCTTTGATTAAAATCTCTCAAAAACATATTTACATTGCCTACTTCTTGTGACAACCAAACAAACCCAAAACCCATTTGATTCTAACAAATTTCGTAACTTGCGAACCCAGTTACTACGCCCAGCAGCATCTAATCTATACAACATATTATAACAATGTCGTGGATATCTAAGCTGACCCATTGTTATCAACCGTAGCCAATAACGTACACAGTCTGTAAAATAGGTTACACATAAAGGTAAACGACCACATTCGCCAAGTACAAAAACGTCAGCTGCATTTTGAGGCAGATTTAAATAGCGTTTGCAAAAGGTTACATGCACTCTTTCTATTTTTTCAACATACTGGTAACCCCATATTTGAGAATCATAACACAACATATACACGTATGTAAAGAGACAACTCCAAACGTACTATCAGTATAAGTTCAAATAAAATATATTGCAATATTAGAGAAAACAGATGAAAGAAATTCCTGTAATATAGGATATTTACATATACAGAGGGTATATAAAATTTAAATAAGATTTCCAAACGTTTGCACTTCCTCTCGTAATTAATATCATTATCATACTTCACCATCCTACTGGCAAGATTATCAACCCCTTACGCCATGAATATTCGTGTCATTGAACATGACACCGACAATATTAATTAGATTAATTGTTACAATAACACATCGACTTTTTGGCCATGGCAGAAATGTCAAGGTCATGTCAATAATATATCACAAGCAAACAGAACAGACCCTGATCAGATTACTCCTACAGCATCCATCTGATCTGGGTATGCTCTGTATGCAGAGACGTAGAAAGGGGCATTCTTGCAATAAATGGTTAAGCATAATCTGTGTTACCACTTCTTAAAAACAATAGTAATGCATGCACCATACGTGTAAGTTGGCGTGTGCTGAAACCCTGAAGCATTCTTGTTTTGTTCCATGTTTTGCAACACTACAGTAACTGACTGACCGTCAAACACGTTATATCCTGATTATACACCGACCTACACGACGTTTCATCTGTAATCGAACTGTTTGTAAATTCGAATCAGATCACACTCAGGATAATCGGTATCTCGAATGTGTCGTCTTCAGATATGTCGACTGCTAGAATGTTCAGAGATAATGTTTCGTCTGTTTATATTATGTATTTTCTCAGAGTGTTAAACAGTTTAAATTATGTTGTAACGTCGTGTTACTCGATGTCCCATCAACTCGTCGTCTCACTTGAATTCAACCTGTTTGAATCGGTGATCACGGACTCATTGCTAGCGTAAATAAGAGTTTGACAAACAGTCCAAATCTTGATCAGGAGTCATTTCATAGAATATGGTTTACATCGGTTTCTAAAATGCTTGTTCATCGCTGCTTCAACGGTGTCCCACCTTCTGAATTTTAAATGTATTTTGTTAACAAATTACATGCCGTTTCAGGTATTAACCTTATGCATAATCGGCGATATAAAACGCCTTCTGATTCAGCTTTCGAATAATTCTTTATTGCATGTTTTTTTAAAAAATGTAACTTATGCTGTACAGTGAAACCTCTCTAAACCAACGTTAAATTTAGTATACATGTCGATACCAGAGACAAGTGGCAGCTATATGGGTTTTCTGTATCGCATTCACCCTGCATTATACCGGTATCCGTTATATATATATCTTAACTAGAATTCTGGTTGAGAGGGGGGTTTACTGTATATCAAAAACCAGGACTTTGTGTATGATATGTCTTCTAGCTGGTACAGCTTAACCAAAATGCCAGAAATAAGAATAATTAACCCTTGTATGTTAGATATATATACTGTTTATTAGTAACTTAGAACATAAAGCATCTCGTTTTAATTCAGATACACGCATGTTATATCAATAATCACGTCAGGTCACACTCACTTTCATTCAAATTATGTTCTTGTTCCTGCTGGCAAGGCATCAAATGATGTAATCATTATTTGAAGATTGTTTTATGTTGATGTTTTACAGAAGGAGCTAACTGATTAACAAACTTATATAACAGATCAAACACCTGAAAAGATATAGTCTCGGAACATGTAAAAATGTGCAATAGTTTCAAGTTTGGTCCTAACATAAAACAACATAAACTTTCTACTTTTTGCTGGATTCCGAACCTACATAAACACCCTTAAAAGGCGCGTTTTATTGCAAACTCTAGCTGTTGTACCACTATCAAATATCTAAACTTTTGACGTCCTGTCTTACTACGATCAAAGAACATTTAAAACGTTACCGTGATAAAATATATGAAAATTGTGGTATTAATGTTTTTGGTCCATAACAAATTCAAATTATGCTTTAACAAAAATTGAAAAGGAACAGTAAAACATTTCTTCACCGAGCTCTTATGATTTCTCTACACTTTATACTAATCTACCTCACCATCTTATAAATGATAAACTTAATATGAACTAAGGCACTGCCTCTACCGGGAATCGACCATCGACATTTTACATGCAATGAAAAAAAAAACTAATGAAATTTAAAGAAAGTAGATGCATGTCAATATATGTAATGTATGTAATACATATAATTCGAAACAAGTGTTGCGAATCTCGCACATTAAACACTGTCTACATATGATTAAGATGCGTGACAAATTAACTCTGAAAATTGTTAATGAAGAAAGCCACAACCATGACAAAACCTAAGCAATAATAATGATAGTGTTCATTATCGTTCATCTAAGACAATAGATAACGAAGTAAATAGTGTTACGTTCATACATTTATATAAGAGTATACATTTATGTATGTCAATTTATTGTCAAAATATAGCCAAACATAAAATGTGTCGCCATAGGTGAAAAATGCCCCCCAAAGCAAAGCACTGGCAATGAAAGGTGATTTGTAAGCAGGTCTGCATATGCACTGCAAAATGAAAGTGAAGATTGCATAGTGTGAGCAGAATTTGAACTCAAGCTGCCACAAAAGACAAGCTTTTTTGTAAATGAGCTCAAATGTCAATGTCATGGCCACATGACCTACAAAAATGTGCGATATTCCGCCATCAGGAGATGAATTCATGCACAATATTTATTGATGATCCTAGCTAATTTGGTGTATGGATATGCTGTGGACAAGCTTTTTTTGTAAATGAGACCAAGGTCAAGGTCACATTGACCTATGAATAGAATGTGAGACCCCGCCATCCCAAGATGTACTCACACACCATATTTGGTGAACCAAGCTGAAGTAGTGTAGGAGATATGCTTCGAACAGGCTTGTTTGTAAATGAGGTCAAGGTCAAGGTCACATTGACCTAAAACTGGTATGCAACACTCTACCATCCTAAGATGAACTCACATGCCATATCTGTGATCCTAGCTGATTCGGTATATGAGGTTTGCTCCGCACAAGTTTATTTTGTAAATGAAGACCAAGGTCAAGGTCACATCGACCTATAAATAAAATGTGACGCTTTGCCATATGTCCCATTTTTTCTAAGGAAACAAAATGAATACTTGGCAAATGTTCACCGATCATTCTGACAAAAGAAAATACTGGTACATAAAAAATTGTCCAGAGGTTTAATGCTCCTTTAAGCCATAGAAGTGACGTAGCCTAATCTATGGTGGCCATTTTTAGCTTGTCAGCTTTTTTGAAGAAAAAAAAGAGCTATGTCGTAACTCCACCATCTGCATTTTCGCTGTAACTGTTCGAAAACTTTAACATTGGAACTCTCAAGTGGTGCTCTTGTATTTTATGGGTTACAACTTCGTAAATGGTCACCCAAGGAACATTCCTGCCATTTTTATTTTATTTTAAATCAGATCAGTGATATCAGAGAAAATATTTATTTGTTAATCAAATTTTCATTACAGCAATTAGAGTAAAATTAGCCCAGCCTTTGGTGGAGTGAACAATGAGTCATAGTTCTTATAAATGGTACACTGTCTACTAGTGACGATTTATAAAATTAAATTTTGTTTGACCCAGTGAATGAAGATAATTAAATCACCGATAAATTTCAAAATGTGTGATGCGAGAGTTAAGGCCCTTGTACCTGGTACACTGTCTATTCATTATATGGGCAAAAGAAAAGATTTTGATTTTGATATTGTAAATGTTCCTCATCTTGACGGGGATGTTCCCCGTGCTCAATCTTACGGGGTTTATATATCACAACTTATTCGTTTTCTAGAGCTTGTTCATCTATTGACGATTTAAACAGTCGAAATCTCATTTTAACTGACAAACTGCTTAAGCAAGGATATAGATACCATAAACTAAGAAAAACTTTTTCTAAGTTTTACTTTCGAAATCTCTCGCTTATTGGCAAGTACCAATATTTCACGTCCTTAAGTTTATGGTAATGTGATTAACAAATTTCGTAAAATTAGTGGACCCATTTTCTCACTTTTTTCATCAAATATGTTAACCAATAAAAAGGGATATGATCCTGTAGTACTACAACATACTGCATGTTTGGTTGTCAACCCTTTTACAGTTGGCAATCACGCTGGCCTCTTTGCATGTATGCCGACAAGATACAAGATACAAGAAGATTTATTTTACGTCGGATACCATATAACAATAAACATTAGCTGTAACAGCTATTTTCCGACAAACATAAGTTTAATTTAAACAAGAGTAAAACAGGCTGTAAAAGAAGGGTTTGCATATGAATAATAGATTAAGATATCTGGGGAGAAAATCGCAGCAAAATTACAACATAAAAAGCAAGCAAGCTCTTGACAGCGGCAAGAAGCAGCGTTCAACATACACAAGAAAAAAGAAAAGAAAAGAAAGCAAAAAGGCATTTTTCTCTAGACCACTGTGGCGCCATATGTTAATTACTTTTTAAGACAGAGAAGGTAGATGCGAAATAACCTGTAACCTTAGAGAGAAAATCTTTTGTAGAGAGAGGTAAGGCAGGCCATAGTGAGATTGGGAAAAAACACAGCACATTTACAGAAATAATAAAAACATGCAAACACTTGGCAGTAGCAAATAAAAGAAACATTAATATAAGACAGACTAACCACGGCATATGGCACAGCCACAGCTAGGTCCTGTTCAGGTGCGGATCAACCTCCCGAACTCTCTAAAGTCTAATGTTGTTCTGAGGTGATTCCGGAGGCCGTTCCACACCCGTGCTGACTCGAAGCGGAATGATCTCTGACCATATGTCGTGGTCCGAACTATTGGTACCTGAACTGTATTTTCGTACCTGAAAGTATAAGAAGATTGTTTAAGTTTAACTAAATCTCTGATATAGATATGTGACATATGTCAAACATTGAAGTCACGGACCCTGGACTGTCCGACAGTAGTGGTAAAATTTCGCGAGATCATTTTTCTGTGACTTTCGAGGCAAAGGCCGCAAAACCTCCAATAGTGAGGAAAACTGTTTCATTTCGGAAACTTAGGGCAATTAATATCGGATCATTCAAAAGGGACCTGCTCGACTCAGTACCCATCGAGACAAGTATGCAAACGGCAGATGTTGATGAGCTGGTTAAATCATATACACACATACTGGCAGCACCTGTCAATAAACATGCACCACTGTGTACTAAAACCATAACACTCAGATCATCATGTCCTTGGTATACCCAGGAACTGCACGATGCAAAACATGTAAAGCGCAAATTGAAACGGAACTGGAAAAAGTCCAGGCTCACAATAGACCATCAGCTATACAGAGAACAGTGTGCCAAAGTCAACAAGCTGCTGATAAAGTCGAGAATTGATTTCTACTCAGTGAAAATTGAAACATGCCAGGCATACTCAAAAAGTCTTTTCAAAGTCACTAAACATCTGCTAGGTTCAACTAATGATATCGCATTGCCTAAGAAGTCATCCTCGAAACAACTTGCACAAGACTTCAGTGACTTTTTCGTTGAAAAGGTTGACAAAATACGGGCAGATATTTCATCAGGCACTGTATCAAGTGTGCCGAATACCACTGAGATGCAGCATTCAACAAACTTTTTTGAAAAGTTTGATGCGGCTACAGTGGAAGAAGTAGAACAGATCATTAAGGCATCCCCTGTAAGTCTTGCGAACTGGATCCAATACCTACATGGCTGCTAAAGGCATGCCTTGATGAACTCCTACCGATTTTGACAAACATTATTAACTCCTCTTTAGACACTCCCTGCGTTCCAAAAAGTTTCAAGACGTCACATGTCAGACCCCTTCTAAAGAAACCTGATCTCGATTCAAATGAACTCAAAAATTATAGGCCTGTATCAAATCTGCCATTTGTCTCCAAAGTATTAGAAAAAGTTGTTGACAAACGCATTGAGTCCCATCTGACCTCAAACAGTCTACACGAGCAGCATCAGTCAGCATACCGAAAGCATCATTCAACAGAGACTGCTCTTCTGAAAGTTCAAAACGATATCCTTCAATCCTTAGATAGAAACGAAATTACAATTCTGGTGATGCTTGACTTATCGGCTGCATTTGATACTATCGATCACGAAACGTTGCTGAAACGCCTGGAAAGAGACTTCGGAATCATTGGGAAACCTCTTGAGTGGATGACCTCCTATCTAAATGACCGCTATCAAAAAGTGTCAATAGATGGGGAATTGTCCACTCCAGTTGACATGAGATATAGCGTGCCACAGGGATCGGTCCTAGGATCAAAGTACTACATCATGTACACAAAACCTGTCGGTTCAATATGCAGAACCCATGGGCTCAACCACCATTTTTATGCCGATGACTCACAATTATACCTATCATTTAAGCCCAATGACATTTCCTGTCAACAGGAAGCTTTATCACGAGTTGAGAACTGTCTCAAGGAGCTAGTGTCTTGGATGCACCAGAACATGCTGAAGCTCAATACTGACAAAACCGAGGTCATACTGTTTCATACTAAAAACACAGAAGTACCTGAAGAGATTCATGTGCAAGTAGGACCCTCTAAAATCAAGCCATCTCTGTGTATAAAGAATCTCGGCGCATGGCTCGATTCACAAATGGATATGACATCACACATCAATTCCGTGTGTAGGTCTAGTTATGCACAGCTCCGACGAATAGGTCATATAAGAAAGCATCTCTCGCCTGCTGCTACCAAGACTTTGGTGAACTCTCTGGTTACATCAAAGATAGACTACTGCAACTCATTGCTGCATGGAATTCCAAACAAAACACTGCGGAAGCTTCAAAGAGTGCAAAACACAGCAGCCCGCATCATAACAAGGACTTCTCGATATAATCATATCACACCGGTTTTGAAAGAACTTCACTGGCTTCCGGTTCAGCATCGGATTGAATTCAAAATTCTGACACTTACGTATAAGGCTTTTTTGAGTTCCCATAATAAGACATTTTATTCTGTAATTAAACTTTGGATATACCCAATTACAACTCTATTAAAATATGATACGATGTGTACTCCCTCATTGCCATAGCGGGTCGAATAGTGTTTGACTGGAGGGGTTGCATAGTGCGCGTATATAACAGTTGTGTATTTGTATTGCTTAGTTTATATGCATGTACTTCAAATTGATCTGTTCTGTTACCCAATTTTCCGGCAATATTTTATGTGCAGTGTTGTATGTTAAACGAATGTACCCAAGTTTGTTGAATCTGGGTCAAAATTATGGGACGTACTGGCACTGCGCATAGAATGTTGCATTCAAGTTTTGTTTTTTTTATAATCTGAGTGCGTTGACACACTATAATAGAACATAATACGACAGACAGATAAACTTACGGAAAAGATTAGCTTATTTACCAATGTCCTAAATACATTCTATTTTATTATTATTCTTATCTTTATATAAGTATTAAATATATTTTATTTTAAATGTTCTGTAATTTATGCATTATTGTACAGTAAATGTATCTTTGTGAAGCGCTTTTGAACGCACATATCCTGTATGAAAAGAGCGCTATATAAATGTGGTATAATAATAATAATAATAATAATATCATTGATTCATTTGAATGTTTCTGTAGCAATGGTACGAAGCCTCCCTAAATGCAGTGTTGGTAGATCCACTCTATTTAACAGGTCTTGGTATGGGCTAGTATAGTCATTAAAACAATTTTCAGGCCCCTATGTTTGAGTTTTTCTAGTTTTTCTGTACTAGATTTGCTACAGAAATGCCAGATGATTAGACAATAATTAAAATATGAACTTATAAAGGATTTAAAAACCAAAAGTCTATTCTCAGTATTTAAAAACTTGCTGAGACGCTGAAGCACATTTAGCTGTCTTGCCACCCTCTGGCAGATTTTGGTGATCTGTTCATTGAAATTTAGTAAAAAATCAATTTCTATGCCTAAAAGTTTAACTGTTTCTTCACACTGAATAGAACTGTTGGCTATACTGAAGCTTTTTGGTTTGCCGAAAGAGTTTTTGTCAACGGCTATGGCCTGAAATTTATCTGAGTTTGCTTGCATTTGGTTAAATTTGAACCAGTCTATCAGAGTGTGACAATCCAGCTCCACTGTTGACTTCAGCGTCTCCGCATTTTTACAACAGAAATATAAGGTGTTGTCGTCAGCATAGTTGTAAAGTGTAGAATTTTGTACAAAATAAAAGATGTCATTTATGAAAATGTTAAAAATAAGAGGCCCCATAATAGATCCCTGGGGTACCCCTTTGATAATATTTTGCCAGGAGCTGAAAGAGTCACCTAGCTTTACTCTCTGCTGACGACCTGTAAGGTAGCTATTTAATAAATTACAGGCCTGGCCTGAAACACCATAAGCCTGGAGCTTGGCCAATAACAAATCATGAGGGATACAGTCAAATGCCTTGGACAAATCCATCAGAACGGCCCCAACATACATGTTTTTGTCCAAGGCATCCTTCCAATACTCAATGATACGGAGCAGAGCAGTCTGACACCCAAACGAGGCTCTAAAAGCAGATAGATAGTTGTGAAATATAGTGTTAAAATGTTCTGTTAGTTGGTCGCTAAAAAGACGTTCATAAATTTTGGAAAAGGTTGGTAAAATGCTGACAGGCCGATAGTTTTTTTCAGTGAAAGGGTCATCTTTTTTGAAAATTGGTGTTACTTGAGCTTTCTTAAGTTGGGTAGGAAACTGCTCTTTGCTTCTCATGTCATTGGCCAACCTTGCATTGTTGGCGAGAAAGAAAGGCAAGAAAGGTTTAGTACTTTATGAAGGCGACCTCTTAAATACAGAAATGGAAGGAGAACGTCGGATATCTGTACTATTTTATTTTTGTCGTACCCTTTATTACTGTTCTACAGTTACTCTGTTTGCAGCTTAATCATTGAGTACACTAGCGATAGGCGGATACAGTTTGTTCACTTAAATGTTTTCGTTATACATGCACTTTACCACTGTACTAGCCGTCGCGGTTGTTGTAGATTAGTCGGAGAGGGGATACTTTTATTTACACTGTTTGTCTTTTAGGGTGGTGATGGAATAAGCGTGAGGTTGGGCGCCCATAAACTGGTTTTGTACTTTTACTACTTTTCCATTAACCCCGAGTGTTTTTGTCACTGACCGTTCCAAGGCGGTGGTTCCATCTCCCCCTTATTGTATGTTTTTTGTCTTTGTTTGTCTCTTGTTGTTTTTATAGTTATGTACATTTGCTGTTTTCTTGTGTTGCTGTTAAGGCGACATTTTGTTCTGTATGTGGTGTTTCCTGCATTACTCATTTTTGTACTTTTATATGGAGATCTGTTGATGCAAAATAATGGCTTGACTGTGACAAAATCAAATGGACAAACAGACGGACATATGAATGTGCCTACACAACTGCCACATCGGGAACAGTTGAGCTGACAATAAGCAGGCTCAACAAAAATCAGGTTAATCACTATTAAAGTAAATTAAAAATCAGTAATAAAAACTCATACATATTATGTTTATGTGTTCAATTTTGAACAGAGAAGATGAGTTGTTATTGGTTGATAATGAAATGCTTATAATGCATACAAAATAAACGCAATTAGTTATCCCCTTTCCATGAAGTAAGATCCAGTTTAAATTTTGTTATATCTATTTTAAGATACACATGGACAAAAAAAGAGATAAATATGACAGGAATTAAAACAAAAGTGTTCAAAGGAACATCTGTCACCTGCCAGCAGAAATGTGACCAAATAAAATATGCCATGCAAAATTTAAACCCTAGCTGTCACCCTGCTAAAGCAATGGAAACAAAAAGCGGACATTGCACTGTACATGTATCATAAACATCGTCCGGGACATTATTTTTTCTGTTTAACCGTTTCGCTAATACATGTACAAACGACTTTCATGTAACTGCAAACACAGTAGACCCTGATCAGAAGCCTCCAATAGGCTCTGTTTGCTAATGGACTTTGATAGACCTGTTTCTGTAGTTTTTAAATGGCTATATTGTTCCATCTTCCATATTTCATTAATCTATTTTGTCCATGAATATTCAGTAGGTGTTCAAATTTGGAAAAAACATAGAACAGGGAAAGGGTTAAAGGTTGTCAAAAGCAAATAACTGACTCCAAAAAGCATTTCCAATAGACAGTGCTAGGATTTGAACCTAGACTTCCCTCTATGGCTAAGCCAAGAAGGTGTTCTTATATCTCAACTTATTCGTTTTGCTATAGCTTGGTCATCTATTTACGATATTAACATATACTTCAACTTATTCGTTTGGCTAGAGCTTGTTCATCTATTGACGATTTTAACAGTCGAAATCTCATTTTAACTGAAAAACTGCTTAAGCAAGGATATAGATACCATTAACTAAGAAAAACTTTCTCTAAATTTTACTATCGAAATCTCTCGCTTATTGGCAAGTACAAATGTAATCTCAAGGTACTTCTGCGACACGGTATTTCACATCCTGAATTTTATGGTGATGTGATTTACAAACTTCGTAAAAATATTGGACATACCCATTTTCTCACTTTGTTCATCAAATTTGTTAAAAAAAATCATAAGAAAGGGATATGATCCTGTAGTACTACAACAAATTGCATGTTTGGTTGTCAACCCTTTTACATAAATACTTAAACTGCTCTGATCTAATATTTCGACCACTAAGGGCCTTTGTCAAAGATTATCATGTCAAAATACACGTCACATTAAAATCAAAGAGAATAATGTTGATCCAGCGTCGTCATAGTGACATTGGGTTGTTTTTTAAAATGTCATGACGTCATCAAAAATGACGTCATCAAATGACGTCATGGGTGCAACGACGTCATGCATGCATTAGCGCATTATCCTCTTTGATGTTACAGCCAAATGGTCTGTAGGTTCTCAGCCTCCATATCCAATCAGTTTCATGGATCTGTCTTTCAGTTCTACATGCATGGAACATCCGTTTCAAAACTACAAATCTCACATCATCACTGCTATGACCACCGATTCCAAAATGTCTATTTATTGGCTTCTCTCTCTCATGCCTCACATCACTCAAATGTTCTTTCATTCTCTCCCGAATTTCTCTCTCAGTTTCACCGACATACACCATTATATCGCATTTACTGCATTTAATTGCATATACTACATTTCTTTCTCTACAGTTAATATTAGTTGACACATTGTAAACTGATTGCCTATTTGTGTCACTTATACTTGACATTTCAAGAATACTGCAAGTAGCACAACCCTGTGAACAGACTGCATTGCTTGGTCTAACAATCCTGTTAGTTTTTGAATGCACCAGTGTGTCACATAGATTGTATTTATAACATAACCCTTTTACAGTTGGCAAATACGCTGGCCTCTATGCATGTATGCCGACAAGAAAGGTTTAGTACTCTATGAAGTGACCTTTTAAATTCAGAAATTTAAGGAGAACGTCGGATATCTGTACTATTTCGTTTTTGTTGGATCCAGAAAGTTGAAAAATGAAAATAAAATTAAAAAAAAAAAAAATTCAGAAATTGGTTTAATGTGTGTGTTTTAGCTGCAATACACGACTTAACTCTTTACTCCATCAGTACGCCTTAGCGCGCATTTGCAAATAGAGAATACCACGATCAGGGTCTGCTCTGTTTGCTGATGATATAATAAAGATATTATTATACCCCCCTTTTGAAAAAATGGGGGTATATTGCTTTGCACATGTCGGTCGGTCGGTCGGTCGGTCGGTAGATCTATGGTTTCCGAACGATAACTAATAAAGGACTTGGCCTAGAATCTTCAAACTTGCTGTGGTGGTTGGTCATGACAAGTAGATGACCCCTATTGTTTTTCAGGTCACTAGGTCAAAGGTCAAGGTCACCATGACCTAAAATGGTGAAATAGTTTCTGATCAATAACTGCTCAAGGGTATGGCTTGGGATCTTCAAACTTGCTGTGGTGGTTGGTCATGACCACTAGATGACCCCTATTGATTTTGAGGTCACTAGGTCAAAGGTCAAGGTCACCATGACCTGAAATGGTTAAATGGTTTCCGATCAATAACTGCTCAAGGGTTTAGCTTAGAATCTTCAAACTTGCTGTGGTAGTTGGTCATGACCACTGGATGACCCCTATTGATTTTGAGCTCACTCGGTCAAAGGTCAAGGTCACCATGACCTTAACTGGTAAAATGGTTTCTGATCAATAACTGCTCAAGGGTTTGGCTTAGGATCTTCAAATTTGCCTAGGTGGTTGGTCATGACAACTAGATAAGTCCTATTGTTTTTTAGGTCACTAGGTCAAAGGTCAAGGTCACAATGACCTTAAAGGGTGAAATGGTTTGCGATCAATAACTGCTCAAGAGTTTGGCCTAGGATCTTCAAATTTGCTGTGGTGGTTAGTAATGACCACTAGATGATCCCTAGTGTTTTTAGGTCACTAGGTCAAAGGTCAAGGTCACCATACTCTTAACTGGTAAAATGGTTTCCGATCAATAACTGCTGACGGGTTTGGCTTAGAATCTTCAAACTTGCTGCGGTAGTTGGTTATGACAACTGGATGACCCCTATTGTATTTGAGGTCACTAGGTCAAAGGTCAAGGTCACCATGACCTTAACTTGTAAAATGGTTTCTGATCAATAACTGCTAAAGGGTTTGGCTTAGGATCTTCAAATTTGCTTAGGTGGTTGGTCATGACAACTAGATGAGCCCTATTGTTTTTTAGGTCACTAGGCCAAAGGTCAAGGTCACCATTACCTTAACTAGTGAAATGGTTTGCGATCAATAACTGTTCAAGGGTTTGGCTTAGGATCTTCAAACTTGCTGTGGTGGTTGGTCATGACAACTAGATGACCCCTATTGATTTTGAGGTCACTAGGTCAAAGGTCAAGGTCATCATGACCTTAACTGATGAAATGGTTTCCAATTAATAACTGCTCAATGATTTGGTTCTTGATCTTCAAACTTGCTGTGGTAGTTGGTCGTGACCACTAGATGACCCCTATAGTTGTTGAGGTCACTAGGTCAAAGGTCAAGGTCACCATGACCTTAATATGTGAAATGTTTTCAGATCAATAAATGATCAGTGGTTTGGCTTAGGATCTTCAAAGTTGCTGTGGTGATTAGTCATGACCGCTAGATGACCTCTATAGTTGAGGTCACTACATCAAAGGTCAGGGGGTCTGGGGGGTATACATGTTTTACAAACATCTCTTTTTCTACAGTTTCTGCCACGGCCAAAACCTCCTGTATCCATGTACCATTATGACAACTAATCTAATAAATATGCATGATGTCGTTATTGCTCACATAATAATAATTTAGGTCTACACATTTATTTAACCAAGCTTTTCCCCTGAAAGCTGTTCTTCGTAATCTTCAAATATGGCGTCTGCAAGTTTATTCAAGCTTTTGATTGGCCAGAGGTGAGTTCGCAAGCCTATGGCTCAAATCTGACCAATCAAAAACTTGAGAACAAACTCAGACTCAAGTAAAAGCTTTATAAGCATGGACCCTGGTTGGAATATTTTTCAGTTTTTATCAAGTAATTTCTAAGAGTGTCAAACAGTTTAGAGTATTTTGTTACGCCGCGTTACTCGTTGTCCCGTCAGCTCTTTGTCTAGTATTGATAAAAAGATATTTGCATCGGTAATCACGATATCAACGCTCACGTAAATAAGAGTTTCAGTTCTACAGTAAAACCTCTCTATACATTGTGTTAATTAGTTGGCGTTTAGAGCAGGTGGCTGCTTAAAGCAAGGTGAAAGTAAAACAGAACGGTCCTACAGGAACGTTCTGTTTTACTTTCACATTGCTTTAAGCAGTCACCTGCCTTTAACACAAAATACTTGATCTAATTTAGTGGTCGTTATGAGGAGGATTTACTGTACATAGTGCAAATCCCGATCAGGAGTCACTTCATAGAATATGGTTGATATTGGTTTCTTAAATGTATGTTCATATCTCCTTCAACTGTGTTCCATTTTTTAAATTTGAAATGGATTTCATTCTGTTTCAGGTGTTAACCAATATTATATTCGGCAATGTAAAATGTCTTCTCAATCTGCTTTCGAAAAATTTAATTTATTGCATGCTTTCAAAAGTTGTAATTTGTGCTGTACAAGAAAAATCCTCTTAACATTTAGTATATATGTCGGTCTTGGAGACTGGTGGTAGCTTTACCCTTCCATTGTTGAATTTTAAAATACATTTCTCCTTCTTTACCTATGTCCTGTTATATAAATAGAGGATCTTACATGGGTTTTCTTGATTTTTGGATTGTTAATTGAGCTATTTTAAAAAGACGAATTTAATAAATCCATTAATCAAGAACACGAGTGCAAGATTGTATTTATAACATAACGCACACAAATGTTTTTGCAGCCAATATTCCAGCAGTAACGTGGATTGTTATAAATTAAAATGATGAATGAAAGGTGTTCTTAGGTTCGGCAAGTACCTTGGAAAAAGTAGGTCCAAAATTTCAAAGTGTCGTTTTGTCAATTAGATTGAAAATGCGCCTTCCTTTTTGGTATATTAACTATACACATGGACATGGACATGGACATTTTCACCGGGAAAACGAATTTCGATTCAAATTCAGTGCAAATGGACAAAAGATTCAGTAGGGACGAACTGCTGCATAAAACTGTTGAAACAGGAGGTAGATTTTCTCGATCAGCTGTTTTGGAGTATATAACATATTTTAAATATGTTTGTGTAGTACAGCTCGGTTGTTAGGCTGTAGAGAACGTTTATAGAATAGTTGCAGAACTGTAGAATGTGGAGTTGGTAGATGGAAAACTGCTCCAATAGTATTTCATAGGTTTATTATGTATCCTGGTATTCCAGTTCGTAATATATAACAGTGGCAATCCACAGACAGTAAAATAACAAGTCCAAATATAAAAAGTTAACTATATGAAAAGTCAAACAATTTAGTCAGGATATCCCGAGTACTAGAAATCTAGCATGGCCTAAACACGCGTGTCTTTGTCTAGCTCTACACTTTAACTCTTACAGAAAGGGGGCCGAAGGGATTTAGTACATCACGTGACTTTTGACAGGTAAATTGTACACAACGCTTATCGCGTCTTAATTGGATTAAATCTTGCGTAACAGCTATCACCAGGCAGGCGGTATGTGTTGACAGTTATTACACTAGATAAATGATCTGGAGAAGAACTGTAAATATGAATTTATGAAGTGTATGAATTTACCGATGTAATATATCCCCACATCCCGGAAAAGATTGCGTCCTCGTAATCTAAAATTTGAGGAACATCATAAACAAATTTCATGATATTGATATTTTAACAAGAATTTTAGCAAAATGAAATATAATGCAGACTACTTAAATGTTAAGGGGATAAACAATATGTAGAATGTATTAGTTACGTATTCTTTCCATAAAATGATCACATTGCAATTCAAAATGAGTAAGACCGACTTGTGGGTCTCTTATAAAGGAAATGAAATAATTAATATAACGGGAACCGAAATCGCGTTCCTGAACGTTATATGAAAATTGGAGAGCAATGTCCCGATTAATTGTAAAACATGAATTGCAAATGTAAATAGTTCTTATTGAAGCAGAATACATAGCTAAGTATAAATGAATGAAGTAAAGGATATCAATGAATTGCACACCGACCAGTTGCTAAGTACCCAGGACAATATGCATGTTGCCAACGATTCAAGTGGTTTTAATAGGTATGCAATTTGTGTATGCATATCAGCGGATTTGTAAACGACTGGAGATTATTACATAATTTATCAGAAAACCAGGATAACGCCACGTGCTTTGCGCCGTAGGTTTCCAAGTGTCGTAATTCTTAAAATGCCTAGCTGCCAGTGTTCGGCATCTTTATGACTTTACGTCATATCGATTGCTAGACAAAACAGACCGATACGCTAGTTACAGATATTGGGTAGTCAAGCAAGCAAACAAAGAAATTAGGTTATGCATAATGAGATAAGCGTACTGGTCCAGTACATATACATACTAAGTAAATGAAAACATGAAAATGCAAAAACAAGCATGTCACAAGTAGCCAAAATTGAACTTTAGGATATGAACCGATGACAAATATTGAATACAGCTAATCAATGATACCTGTACCTATGCAAATGGTGTTATCTACATTTACCTAGAAGTTAAACTGGTTATATCTGGGTAACAAACATACAGCTGACGACATTTCCATCCAACGCCGATAACGATTTTACAAACACAATGGCGAAGGTGTGAAAGTTTTGACATTTTGATTATACCTGTACGTGGTAAACTATCTATACTTTGCAAACAAAATGATACTAATAATGTCTCAAAAATGTAGAAATATTGTACTTTGTTAAACTATATATTCCCTTCGTAATTAACCGTAACGCAATTTCCAAAACAAAATCGACCAACACGCGGGTCAAATAATATAATGATCCCTGGAAGCACCGTCCGTATCTGGGATCTGGAAGCAATATTCCAAACAGTAAACAAGTGTAGGAGCAATTGTCCCGAAAAGTAAATGTGGAAATGCATATACGTATATTATTTGTTGAAGAGGAATAGATGATTGAACAATTAACAAATTCGAACTACGGTTAAACTATGTATTCCCTTTGTAGGTTAATCATTTCGCAATTTCAGGCAAATAAATGACCAGCACGCGGGCCATGTAGTAAAGCATATAAAATCTATAACGGGAACCGAAGCCGTTTCTGAACATTATATGAAACATGGGAGCAATGACCCGTAAAAGTAAAAGTAATTGCAAATATAAATGTCCCTACATGAAGTGGAATACATAGCTGAAATTTTTGAATTAGAAGTAACAACTATAAACTCAGGGAAGCGCACTAGAGAAGCAAACTTGCCTCAATCTGCAGAACAAGCATGGATGTAATAGAAAATTTCAATTCAGTATGCTGAATATCATTACAGATGCTGATGAAAGTATTTACTGATGAAGATAAACCATACCTTTTTAAATTCACAATGCATGTAAAGACAATTGCACTAGAACAACACGTAGTATAAAGTTAATCATTCTACTGCATATCAAAACATCAAACAAATGAATACTGTAATTTAAATTTAGAATGAAACGTTAAATAACTGAATTGAAGAATTCAAACACATTAAAAAAGCTATAAGATTGAAGATGTATGTATTGTCCAAATGTAAAAGTAATAAGTATATAGTAAACTGGCAATGGAACTGGTTTTCAACATCCCACATGTAGCTGGCGACATTTTCACGTTATCGCCCGCGCCGATTTCGCCGACCACGATGAGGAAAGTTATTATTGTTCGAATATCCGCCGTACATGTAACCACGGTTTCGTTGACAACGAGTTTGAAGATCAGATATTTCAGAACGGGCTTCTAAAAGTTCTCGTTCTAACATATCAGAAATATCGTTAGCTTCACGTTGCTGACGAATACTTAAATCCAGTTGTACCTGTAAATTTTCATTTTCGAGTTCTTTCTTATGCAATTCACTTTCAATGTAACGAATAATTTCAAGAAGTCCGTCTTTTCTTGATTCTAACGATTTTATTTGATCTGTGAGTTCCGCGTTGATATCCTCTGTTGTTTGGGTTGACGTCGCAGCTGTAATTATCGGCACTGTAGCACGAGGTCTCTGGTGAAGTGAGTTGTTGGTGCCTAGCTTCAGTAGTTCAGGAGTTTCCAGGCAGTTGAAAGGTAGGTTTTCTGCCGTTTTCCGGTGAATAAATGCCGTCATCCTGGCCCGATCACGTTTTAATTTTCTCTCCCGCTGTAACGACGGAGAAGAAAGATTTCTTATGCCGTGTAAGAAGTGAGGCTGAAATTTACCGTTAAAATTCCGATGTCGCACTTTGGAGTAAGAAGGTTGTCCATAGAAATGTCCATTGAGTTGCATTGGATGTCCAAAGTAAAAATCCATGTGGTGATCCAGCATGTTGAAAATGGGGAAATTGAATATAGCTCGAACTTGGATAGAATCCACTCACTTTGTGAAAGTTCCGAGAAAGTGTACAGCACAAAATATATGTGTGTACCCCGGATTCTCAAACCAAATTGTAGTACAGCTCGGTTGTTAGGCTGTAGAGAACGTTTATAGAATAGTTGCAGAACTGTAGAATGTGGAGTTGGTAGATGGAAAACTGCTCCAATAGTATTTCATAGGTTTATTATGTATCCTGGTATTCCAGTTCGTAATATATAACAGTGGCAATCCACAGACAGTAAAATAACAAGTCCAAATATAAAAAGTTAACTATATGAAAAGTCAAACAATTTAGTCAGGATATCCCGAGTACTAGAAATCTAGCATGGCCTAAACACGCGTGTCTTTGTCTAGCTCTACACTTTAACTCTTACAGAAAGGGGGCCGAAGGGATTTAGTACATCACGTGACTTTTGACAGGTAAATTGTACACAACGCTTATCGCGTCTTAATTGGATTAAATCTTGCGTAACAGCTATCACCAGGCAGGCGGTATGTGTTGACAGTTATTACACTAGATAAATGATCTGGAGAAGAACTGTAAATATGAATTTATGAAGTGTATGAATTTACCGATGTAATATTTGTGCAGTGCTGGATTCGGATGACTATACAATGTAGTTGTTGATTGACGAGATATTTTTATGAGTAGAAATTTGCATAAACAAAAGGATATACGATGAGGTCTTTCGCTGTGCAATCACTCACTGCTGTGGAGTGCACTGGTTGCACAGTCAACTTGTAAATAGTGCAGACCCTGATGAGACAGCTCCTGCAGTGTGTCTGTTGTGTGTTGTGTGTGTGTATGTATGTGCGTGTGCGTGTGCGTGTGTGTGTGTGTGTGTGTGTGTGTGTGTGTGTGTGTGTGTGTGTGTGTGTGTGTGTGTGAGACTGTGTGTGTGTGAGACTGTGTGTGTGTGACTCTGTGTGTGTGTGTGTGTGTATGTGTGTGTGTGTACGTTTTGGTGTGTGGTTGTGTGTGTGTGTGTGTGTGTGTGTGTGAGTGTGTGTGTGTGTGTGTGTGTGTGTGTGTGTGTGTGTGTGTGTGTGTGTGTGTGTGTGTGTGTGTGTGTGTGTGTGTGTGTGTGTGTGTGTGTGTGTGTGTGTGTGTGTGTGTGTGTGTGTGTGTGTGTGTGTGTGTGTGTGTGTGTGTGTGTGTGTGATGCTGTCTATCGGTGTTTTGGTGGTGGTCGCGTCTTGCATGTGACTTTGCCTGCTTGATTTTACTACTTTTCCATTGATAGGCCTTTGCCTTCGGGCTCGAGCAAACAACAGTCCCTCGGGACACTGCAGATGTTATTCCCCGAAAAAAACGTGTATTAACCCTCTAATGACGTCATTTGTTATGACAACCACAAACGTTACGTTTCGGCGTAATTATAAATGACTGAGTGACTACAAAACAACGTCTTCGGTTAATTAAATAGGCTTTTAAAGTGTTTATATGATAAATAGAATTTCATCTTCGTGCTAATTATTACTTATAATGATTTCATTTCATAAGGTTGTTGCCTATAGAAATGTTGATATAATTCTGTAAGAAGTCCTTCCCTTGTATTGATTTTACCCAATCGCGCGTATGAATACACTAGTCATGGGTTTTTTGTGCACCGAACACTGCAGCTTCTTCCATGCGCAGTAATATCTCCGGTGTCTTCCTCCACCTGGTATTAGCTGGACGAAGCGATATAATAGCGACGTAAAGCTCTGATGCAAACAAGTAGATAGCAAGAAAATAGCAAGCTGTAACGCTTTATTTATTCGTATAACAATCGAGTCGGTAGTCGGACAGCACTATCCGAATGCCGCTGGCTTCCTTTGGCATTCCTATATCCAGGGGGTACATCTGAAACACAGATTAAGTCATGTTACAAACGTGACATCTTAAAACATACAGGCCAATGCAGGACGTATGGGTACCAGCGAAAACAAATAGTGTAGTAGATCTAGTATATCTGGGTAGCTGGTCTGGTGGTTAACACTATTGTGTCAAATTCCATTATAATTTACTATTATTGTCCCATGTTATCATCTGAACATATCGATTTGTTGTCCAATTATGCTTTCAGATAGTTCATAATGCTTGCAAAGAGTTTCAGTTCGAAGAAATTAACGGGATATACCACCGGAATGTCTAGTTGGACAGATCGTCCACTATATGCAAATATTTTAATGTAACTTGATCACCACGCGATTTATCGGCTCCAAGAAAGCAGACAAAATACGTTCAAATATAAATTACTATGACAGGGTCCGTATTCAAAGCATATATCGGAGGAAAGTAGAAACGATCAAAAGAGACAGTGATGTCTGGGATGACTCAGAGTTCATTTAACCCAAGACATCAAGGGGGACATATCTGTTTATGAGGATTCCCCAAGCTGGGTACTATGTGCATATCGAGCATTGGTCTTTCCCTGAAAAGTTATTACTACTGAGCCATTACAGTCATATTTAATTGGAACGGTTCGGGAAAAAGAAAAGTCACTACCGTCATCATCCATGGAAAGCGACGTTATATTGCATGCATATTGGTTCCAGTTCTAGAATCGCTTTTGTTATTTTGTTGCACTTATAGATATTTTCAAAATTACTTTGCAGTGTATGGTCACGTTATTCACTGACGGCGTCATATTCCCACTACATTAGATTTTCTTGTGTTATTTCCGAGCAAATAAAACAAATTACCATCTTGTACCACCTCGACCTAGAGTTACATTTCGCTACTTGAAGAAAAACATTTCTAATTTTCATTCAGATTATGTTCTTGTTCCTGCTGACAAGGCGTCAAACAATATAATCATTATTTGAAGATTGCATTATGTTGATGTTTTAAAGAAGGAGCTAACTGATTCAAAAACTTATATAACAGTTCAAACCCCTGAAAAAGATATAGTCTCGGAACATGTAAAAATGTGCAATAATTTTAAGTCTGGTCCTAACATAAAACAACATAAACTTTCTACTTTGTACTGGATTCCGAAACTACATAAAAACCCTTATAAGGCGCGCTTTATTGCCAACTCTAGCTGTTGTACCACTACTAAATTATCTATACTTTTGACGTCCTAAGGACGTCTTACTACGATCAAAGAACATGTTAAACGCTACTGTGATAAAATATATGAAAATTCTGGTACTAATGTTTTTTGGTCCATAAAAAATTCAAATGATGTTTTAACAAAACTTGAAAATGAACAGTATAACATTTCTTTACTGAGCTCTTATGATTTCTCTACACTCTATACTACTCTACCTCACCATCTTATAAAGGATAAACTTATTAAATTAATAGAAAAACCTTTGCCAGAGAAAAAAAGAAGTTCATTGCTTGTAATGTTCAACGTTCATTCTTTTCGAATTCAGAATGGAAAAGTAGTAAAGTCAAGCAGGCAAAGCCACATGCAAGACGCAACCACCACCAAAACACCGATAGACAGCATGACACACACACACACACAACCACACACCCAAACGCACACGCACACACACATACGAAATGAACACAGAAAACACCAAAAGACACACAAGAAACAGGGACAAACGTTCCACAACATGAACAAACCACAAGCACAAAGACGCAAGGCAAACAAAAAGAAGGGTGACAAAGAGAGTACCGCCTTGGCACGGTCAGCAGCAAAAACACCACTGGGGGTTTAAACCGGTTTACGGACGTCCTAACCTCACACTTCTCTCAAAGTCACCCTAGCTTTACAAATATTGTAAATAAAGGTATCCCCGCTGGACTTACCCACAACATAGACGACGGTGAACACAGGACAACATGTAAAACATAGCATAATAACTGTGACAATCCGTCAAATATGTACTCAATGGCTTTGCTGAAGTCAGAGCACCTGCAGGTAAGCCGTTAAGGGCACGACAGGGAAAAAATAATACATGAGTCTGGTAAGCTCCTCCTGTATCCAAGTTTAAGAGTATACCATCATAGAGTACTACCCTCGGCCTGTCATCGCGCAAGCAAAGAGGGAAGCGTAGCTACCGACTGTAAAAGGATCGATAACCAAACATGCAGTGTGTTGCAATATAATAGGATCATAACCTTTCTTTTTAAATTTTTTAATGCGTTTTATAAACAAATCATGAAAATGGATATGACCCCGAATTTTCCTAAGTTTGTAGATAACATCCCCATAAAATTCTGGTTGAGAAATGCCTTGTCGCAGTAACGTCCGTAGATTGCAATTATATTTACTAATGAGAGGTAAATTTCGATAATAAAATTTAGAAAAGGTTTTCCGAAGTTTGTGATATCTGTAACCTTGCTTAAGAAGTTTATCAGTTATAACTAAATTACGTCTGTTAAAATCTTCAAGCAAAGAACAGGCTCGGGCAAACCTAATAAGTTGAGAAATATAAACACCATAAGATGTAGAACGTGGCACATCCCCATCTAGAAAAGGATAATTAACAATTTTAAAATTAAAATCTTCTCTTTTATCGTATACTTTGGACGAAACTTTATCATTTGTAATTGAAAGATTCAAATCTAAAAATGAAGCATTAATGTCAGATTGATTAGCTTTGTTTAAAGACAGTTCTTTTGGGTAGATTGAAGAAACCATAGTATCAAAATAAGGATTATCTAAATTCAAAATATCGTCTAAATACCTTGAAGTTTTATTAAAAGCATTCACAATATCGGTCTGTGTATCAGGTTTTAAGCTAAGCATAAAATCCCTCTCGTAGCAATACAAAAACAAATCTGCAACAAGAGGGGCACAATTTGTACCCATGGGTATACCAACAACTTGACGATATATGGTATCTCCATAACGCACAAATATATTATCTAAAAGAAAGGTAAGAGATCTACAAACATCAAGGCAAGTCCACATTGTGTAATGTTCAACTTCTGAATTCGAAAAGAATGAACGTTGAACATTACAAGCAATGAACATTTTGTTTTCTCTGGCAAAGGTTTTTTCTATTAATTTAATAAGTCTATCCTTTATAAGATGGTGAGGTAGAGTAGTATAGAGTGTAGAGAAATCATAAGAGCTCAGTAAAGAAATGTTATACTGTTCATTTTCAAGTTTTGTTAAAACATCATTTGAATTTTTTATGGACCAAAAAAACATTAATACCAGAATTTTCATATATTTTATCACATTACACAATGTGGACTTGCCTTGATGTTTGTAGATCTCTTACCTTTCTTTTAGATAATATATTTGTGCGTTTTGGGGATACCATATATCGTCAAGTTGTTGGTATACCCATGGGTACAAATTGTTGCAGAATTGTTTTTGTATTGCTACGAGAGGGATTTTATGCTTAGCTTAAAACCTGATACACAGACTGATATTGTTAATGCTTTTATTAAAAGGTATTTAGACGATATTTTGAATTTAGATAATCCTTATTTTGATACTATGGTTTCTTCAATTTACCAAAAAAAAACTGTCTTTAAACAAAGCTAATCAATCAGACATTAATGCTTCATTTTTAGATTTGAATCTTTCAATTACAAATGATAAAGTTTATTCTAAAGTATACGGTAAAAGTGAAGGTTTTAATTTTAAAATTGTTAATTATCCTTTTTCTAGATGAGGATGTGCCACGTTCTACATCTTACGGGGTTTATATTTCTCAACTTATTAGGTTTGCCCGAGCCTGTTCTTTGCTTGAAGATTTTAACAGACGTAATTTAGTTATAACTGATAAACTTCTTAAGCAAGGTTACAGATATCACAAACTTCGGAAAACTTTTTCTAAATTTTATTATCGAAATTTACCTCTCATTAGTAAATATAGTTGCAATCTACGGATTTTACTGCGACAAGGCATTTCTCAACCAGAATTTTATGGGGATGTTATCTACAAACTTAGGAAAATTCGGGGTCATATCCATTTTCATGATTTGTTTATAAAACGCATTAAAACATTTAAAATGAAAGGTCATGATCCTATTATATTGCAACACACTGCATGTTTGGTTATCGACCCTTTTACAGTCGGTAGCTACGCTTCCCTATTTGCTTGCGCGATGACAGGCCGAGGGTAGTACTCTATGATGGTATACTCTTGAACTTGGATGCAGGATGAGCTTACCAGACTCATGTATTACTTTTTCCCTGTCGTGCCCTTAACGGCTTACCTGCAGGTGCTCTGACTTCAGCAAAGCCATTGAGTACATATTTGACGGATTGTCACTGTTATTATGCTATGTTTTACATGTTGTCCTGTGTTCACCGTCGTCTATGTTGTGGGTAAGTCCAGCGGGGATACCTTTATTTACAATATTTGTAAAGCTAGGGTGACTTTGAGAGAAGTGTGAGGTTAGGACGTCCGTAAACCGGTTTAAACCCCCAGTGGTGTTTTTGCTACTGACCGTGCCAAGGCGGTACTCTCTTTGTCACCCTTCCTTTTGTTTGCCTTACGTCTTTGTGCTTGTGGTTTGTTCATGTTGTGGAACGTTTGTCCCTGTTTCTTGTGTGTCTTTTGGTGTTTTCTGTGTTCATTTCGTATGTGTGTGTGCGTGTGCGTTTGGGTGTGTGTGTGTGTGTGTGTGTGTGTGTGTGTGTGTGTGTGTGTGTCATGCTGTCTATCGGTGTTTTGGTGGTGGTTGCGTCTTGCATGTGGCTTTGCCTGCTTGACTTTACTACTTTTCGATTTATCAGCGGCAATATTTTAGGAAATCTAAGGACACAAGTCACACAACTCAAATGACCATTATGTTACCTTGACAGGGTGTGAAACAATCATTTAAAAAAAGATGACTACTGCTTGAGCTGTGAAGAAGATACATAACGGTATATATTTGCTACGATTTAAGTCTTAAGAGAATCAAGGTAAGCAACTCTAATAATTTTTAATGTCACAAATAATCTATCAGTCTTTAAATATGTTCCTTGACATTTTCAAAGGAAATTTTCATTTATGTAACTACTGACACAAACAAAATATTGAATTGTCACAAATGAACAAGGTACAAATCATCTTTTAACTTTTTTAAGTTTTTTAACTTGTCAGGGGCAATAAATCTTAAAAAATAAAACCAGGGATAGAAAGATGCAAAATAAATCACGTTGGGCAACGTGCCTGTGAAGTTTCAAGACTCTAGCCACATTTTTTTTCAAAGTTATGAGTGCTGCAAAGTTTATCATTAATGTATTCGCGGACAATAACAGAAAAATTATCCGAGGAAGAAGCTGAAAATATAAAGGTGAACAACAGCTTATGATATGCAATATTCCTGTGAAGTTTCTTGACACTGGCCATATTAAATATGTTGCTCAAAGTTGGTAATAAACTATGACAAGGTGCACAGAAACTCATACTGGGCAACATCCTTGTAAAGTTTAAAGAATCTAGCCTAAACGAGTTATGGATGCCGCAATTTGTCATTAATTATCGCATATTCAAACTATTCAGGGACAATAATTCAAAAACTACCAGGGGAGAACTTAAAATATAGAGGTACACAAAAACTCATACTGGGCAACATTCCTTTGAAATTTCAAGATTCGAACCAATATGCCACATATACATTTGGTGGAGACATTATAGATAATAACTAAGTGGGAATTACTTCACTTTTATGCACACTGTTTAGTGTCAGGTTGTTATCTCGTACGTGAGGTCGGTTTCTTATACGTAAGGAGAGTCATTTTGTTATATGTGGGGTCAGAATTGTAAATGTAAGGGGGTCATAGTAATACAACTTTCCAAGTTATAGTACTATGACCGGGGTCATAATACTCTTTAGTAAATCGATCCCCGGTCGATCTACTACAGGGGTCACTTTATTATATGAGGGGTCATAATTTTATATGTATTGGGGTCATAGTACTACGACTCCCCCTGTTATAGTACTATGACCGGGGGTCATAGTACTATATAGTAAATCGACCGCGATCGATTTACTACGGGGGTCACATTTCCTCATTACACCGGCTTTAATGCGATCGACTGCAATACCAGGGATTCGATCCCTCGCCGGATCAAGTCCTTAAGATGAGACTTCATAAACTTGTGTCCAGTAAGCCCATAGTTGACAGAAATACAACACAGAAACATCAATTCAAAACTTAGTTTTCATTTAACACGAATACTATTGTAAAACAAATAGGTCTTACGTGCAAAAGGTCAGCCGAGTCTATTTTGAGGGGGGAGCAGGTTTTTAGCCGACTTTAACTTATTCCCTCATATTGACGCATTTTGACGCCTCTGTAAAAGTCACTATCTGAAACAATTGTAATAAATAGAGCATTTGCTCCACAGGAGCGAATGCTCAATTTATCACAATGGTTTCGAAACTATTTTTTTTAAATGTTCCTTTTCTCTAGTAAATGCGCCGTTTCGGTAGATTTATTCAAAGAGGTAGAATCTAAAAGTCGTCTAAGTGGGAATGGGTAAATATATAAAATTAAGGCAGAATGGTTGTAAGCGATTTAGTGCAGTGCGTAAAGTCTAGATACGCAGAACGTGTTGCAATAGCAGTCATTTTAATTAAGCATGGTTTCGAATCCCACATCTACCTTAAAAATTTGTTTAATCTTGAATGAATAGTAAAGCACTATTCTATTTCATACAGTACAATTATGCTAAAATATTATTCAGATATTGGGCATTAGCCATCACTATAGATGAATCACTAAAATCTTCAGACCTGACATCGGACACCAATGATAAAATGAAGTTGACAAATGCAGGACGGGCATTGCCAGTGTGGGCGAAAATATATTATATTGAAATAAAACAAATTGCAGTAAAACATCTATGAACCGATTACTCAGTCAGAACAAAAGTCAGCTACTTAGACAGGAGGCTGATTAATGCAGAAATACTGATACAGAAATGTTCTTAAAGGAGCTCCCTGCATGGTTTTACCTATATTATGCTTCTGCCTGCCTTAAATGCCAACAATGACTTAATTTTTTAATATCCTGTTTCGATATGTTTCACGGTAGGGCCTATCTATATAACATACGAGAAGAGTAACAATCAAACAAAACATAATATACCAAACAATTATAGATTCCTTAATATTTTAGCAAAACAAATGCTTTAGGTTTGTTGTGTAAAACAAACACCATGTTTGAGGCTGACATTTTAATAATAATCGCTTACAACACCGATCATAATACTCAAGAAGGGCAATGCCGCTTAGAATATATATAAAATATATTAAACCCCCCAGTGAATCTGACTAGACAGTAATAAACATGAGTCTGATAGTCATACAACAGATGACCACTTAACGTGGCTATTCATTAAGAAGACTAGTTAAATATAGATTCAATTGCGAGTAAATTCACCTATGGTAATTAGACAGATCTTCAGAGTCACTTAAAAGGGGGATGACTTGTCCGTTGTCCTAATATATGTGATTACGTGGTAATACAAACATGTCTATTCATGGTGGTGACCTACTAATTGCCTTTTCTTTTTTTAAACAGATTAACTAGAAACTATTAACTAAACTAATTCAGAAGAGTAGTAGAGACTAACTGTCTCTTGTGTCACACGGGGGGGGGGAGGGTAATATTTCCCTTAACCCTTCGCTTGCTATTTACGTCAATAATGAGCTCTCTCATCAGGGTCTCCACTATTTACAAGTTGATTGTGCAACTAGTGCACTTCAGCGAAATACTCGTACACAGTGCAGATATATGTATTTATACAACAGGGCCTGGGTAAAGAAGGAGAAATGTGTTTTAAAATTCAGCAAGCGAAGGGTTAACACTATTTGGCACACAAGTAACATGATTCGAGCCGGATCAACATAGTCTACAAGTCGAGTTTATTAGGTTTTATAAATGATCTTCCGGGTAACATACGGAGTCATGTCACCAGTTGCTTGCGCGTTACTTCTTCCGTGTGACATAGACGTATCCTTACCCTGGGCCAGGATTTGTCACTAAAGAGTTCCTTATCAGAAACAAATCCTGGATAGATGTCAGGAAAGTCATCTGGATTTGGCACGCTGTTAGCTACCTCTGACACAACGTGCAGATGTTTCCTGTTGCGTCTTTATACTCGATTTCCGCAGCGAACAATGAAAGAATGCGGTTTTGCACTTTTCGCGAACACAACACCAGCTGTCCAGTGTTTGGTTCCACCAGACATTCTCACATTAGTTCCTGTCTGTAGAGGATGTAGGTCTCTCGTCCCCCTTCGCCGATCGTAGTGTAACTTCTGTGTCTGCTATTGCGAGTCGAAATGTTCTTTGACATGTTGGGGGTCTCGCGTGCGAGATTTTAGAAGCTCACATGATGTGGGTACGATAGTTCTTGGTCTTCTGCTCATTAGCAGCTGAGCTGGAGACATGCTTATCTTGTCGTCGGCTTTTTCGATAGCTTTTTAACAGTCTGGATAGCACGCTCAGCCTCACCATTTGTGGATTGAAAGTGAGGGCTCGACGTATAATGCTGAATTTCATAAGATTTGCAGACGATTTTGAACTCTTGAGAACTAAACCATGGATCGTTGTAAGAAAGAAGTGTGAGTGGAATTCCATGGCACAAAAATACACATTTCAACGCTTCAACGACTACTGTGTTGTTTCTTGTGAGAGTTCAACAGTGTCAATATACTTGGAGTAGTAATCTACAGTTAGTACATACTTTTTGAATTCGAAGTCGAAGAGTTCACAACCCACCTTGTTGTATGGGAGGTCCGGAATCTTTGTAGGCTTGAGGGGTTCCGCCCTCTGTTGATTTTGATGTTCAGCACATTTGCTAAAAGTCCTTCACTGTCATTGTCAGATCATTCCAGGCCAGAACATTGCTTCTCCGGCCCTCTATTTACACTTTACTATTGCCAAGTGTGAAGTATGGACCAATTTCAACCTGTCTTTACGGAGACTAGGTGGTATCACTATTCTCAGGCCTTTGTAAATGATACCGTCTGAGGTTGAAAGTTGATCCCGGGAGTCACAATACTGTCGAATTTCCACAGGAATTTCATTCCATGTATCTGGCAACCCGCTCATGATGACTTCATTGAGTGTGGCAAGTTCTGAATTTCTGTAGCTCTGCATTTCACTAAACATATTATGGACTTGATGAATGATACTTCCCCTCAATATGCGCTTCCACACTACAAATTTTACGAAAACAATGATAACAGCTAATAGTGATACCAGAGTTTTGGCCCTTGTGCGTGACACTTCTTTTATCTTGCTCTTTCAATAATGAAATGCCATTCCAATAGCATCAGTAGAGTTATTGATCAGACAAAAATGTACTAAAGGACAATAACTCAAAAAGTATTGACGCCAGAGGAAATCCTGTGCAGATGGCTCCTATAAGAGTTGTCTGATCTGGGTTAACTCGGTTTGCAAGTGTGTGAAAATGCGTTTTTAAGAAAGGGGTAACGGACTAAGAGCTTATAACAGTGAATCATTTCGTTGTTAAGTGACGCTTTTGTCACCATTACATGTGATTTATTCCATGTAACTGTATATTAATCACATTTGATTCACTACCTGGGAATTATCATTCAATAAGCCCTGTGGTATTAAACACAAGACACTGGCATGATAGTTTTGTTTCCATTTAGAAATAAATTTTAACTTACTATGTGTAAATCTAGTCTGGCGACCCCGTGTTCCATTTCCGGTACCCTCGATTCCTGTTATTGTCCCTATAACAATGATAACTATATCACAGACTATCAACGCAATAAGCTTAAACTGATTGGAAGGCTTGATTATGTTTTAGTGTAACTACATTTAAATGATATATGGTTCACCATCTTGGTTTAATAAAAAAAAAAAAATGTCATATCACTAACAAAGTAAAAAGAGAATGGTGACAAAGCAAGACAGAACATTTACCATTAAAATGGGAGGTTTAAACTTACCTTGCGTAATGTCAGTCATGCCACCCACTGTTCCATTTCCAGTACCACCGGTTCCCGTCATTGTCACGTTTCCAGTACCAGTCATTGTACCTGACGCTGTAGAAATGAACGTATAATATCACACTGGTTAGCATATATATAGGTGGCATGGTGCAATGCATTCCCCCAGTCAGAGAACCCGGCGCCTCATCAGGATCCAAGTTGTTTGTCTAATACTTTCAGATCCAAATTTGAGCGGACATTATGGTGTATAGGGTTTGTCGTACCCTTTATTCCTTTTCTACAATTACTCTGTTTGCAGCTCAATCATTGAGTACACTAGTGATAGGTAGATACAGTTACTTCACTTAAATATGTTTTTGTTTTACATGCACTTTACCACTGTACTTGCCATCGCGGTTGTTGTAAATTAGGCGGTGAAGGGATACATTTATTTACACTGTTTGTCCTTAAGGGTGGGAAAGGAATAAGTCTGATTTAACACCCCCGTGACATGTGTCACTGACCGATCCAAGGCGGTACTTCCATCTACCCCCTATTGTATGTTTGTTTTGCCTTTGTCAGTCTCTTTGTGTCTTGTATATACATGTACAAATATGAGTCATGCAGGAAACACACATACAGAACAAACAGCCGCCCGAAAAGCAACACAAGGAAACAGCAAATGTACACAACTTAAAAACATCAAGAAACGCACAAAGACAAAACAAACATACAATAGGGGGAGATTTTACTGTTTACTGTTTATCGTGGTGCTGTTTGGGCGGGGGTGTGTTTTGTATGCGGTGCTTCCTGCATGACTCTTAACATGTACTTTTAAACCACATTATTTGTATCATACAAGGGTGTCAATTCTGTTATTTGGTTCATTATACGATTACATAGCTTTGACTAGTACAGTCAGTAAAAACCCTCTCTAAACTGGAATTCTAGTAGAGAAGAATTTGGATACTCTGAGGCAGGTGGGTGATGCAGGCTGAAAAACATGCTCAAATTTCTAGTGGAGCTGACACATGTCTCCGATTTTTATCCTAGGTATAATATCATGTTTATCGGGGTTTTACTGTAGATTTTTCCACACTTGCTCTGTTCTTTTCGGTACTTATCTCTGTTTGCTAGTACAGTATAACTATTCTAAACCGGAATATTACTAGAGAAGAAGAAACTTTCAGGCAAGTGACTGCCAAGTGCTAATTAGCCAAATGCAAATTGCTAATTTGCCATCTTTCAATTGCTAAATGCCAGTTGCTAATTGCCATATTGTCATTAATTCTATTTTCTTTTCTCTGAAGAGTGTTTGGCGGATCTTAGGATGTACAGATCGGCCAGCTTCATTCTACAATATGTTGTATCTTTATCAAAACAATAATATACCCAATTTCTGTATATCTGTATGTGGGAAGAACGCGTTTGTAAATTTTTCATTTGGCAAATGGCAGTTTAGCAAATGGCAATTGGCATGTTCCGAGCCGCATTCCATAATTTTAGACATGACCTCGTTGAATCAATCTACTGAAAAGAGGAAAATGCTCTATTTATCCCATCTATTTGGTTTAAAACATGACTTTTACCGTGACGTCAAAAGGCATCAGTAGGAGAAATTGTTAAGCAATGATGGAGAAATCCACTATGAACATCATGAACCGTTCTAACCTTTAGGATGCTTTTTATTTCATTATGATAACCTAATCAAACATTCTGGACCTACGAGTTCACTCGGTATATAATCAGGATCGAAACGCTTACATTATGATTCGTTATGTAAAAGATGAGCTATTACTGTAGTACGCATGGTACATGATCAGTTACATTGAATAACAATCAGAAACGACAATAAAGACAGCTTATCTTATATGAAATAGGATACTCGTTTAATTAATGCATATATACATATATTTAAAGATATAACACCTGCTATAAACGTGTACTACAAGTATAAGTTCAAAGCAACTATGCTGTAAAGGAATAAAAGTACAAAAATGAGTCATGCAGGAAACACCACATGCAGAACAAACAGTCGCCCGAACAGCAACACAAGGAAACAACAAATGTACATAATTATAAAAACAACAAGAGACGCACAAAGACAAAACAAACATACAATAGGAGGAAGATGGAAGAACCTCCTTGGAACGGTCAGTGACAAAAGTCACTGGGGGTTAAACCGGTTTATGGGCGCCAAACCTCACCTTTATTCCGTCCCCACCCTAAAAGACAAACAGTGTAAATAAACGTATCCCCTCTCGGACTAATCTACAACAACCGCGACGTCAAATATAGTGGTAAAGTGCATGTATAATGAAAACATTTAAGTGAACAAACTGTATTCACCTATCGCTATCAGTTTTGCATACATTGAAAATCACGGTCCGGAGTCACTTCATACAATATAGTTTATATTTATTTCTAAAAGACTTGTTCATCGCTCCTTCAACGGTGTCCTGCTTTCTGAATTTTAAAGACTCATCGCTAACAAATTACATGTTGTTCAAGGTGTTAACCTTTAGTATATTCGGCGATATAAAACGTCTTCTCATTCAGCTTTCGAATATTATTTCTTGCAGAAAAACCTTCTAAACCGGACTTTAAATTTAGTATAAATGTCGGTCTTGGATACAGGTGGAAGCTTAATGCTGGGTGAATATCATACAGAAAATTCCTCTAGGAGCTTTATGCATGCCTTTTACACAGCATTAAGCTGTCGCTTACCTAAAAGTATATAAATATATTCTGAAAGTGGGGTATCTTTCGAAAGCAAAAGTAGCAATGATAAAAGAGAAAATTGTAGACTCTGTTTAATTGAGTCTGTCCATGAGTAGTAATTAAAATTGCAACACTACTTATGCCCCCTAGCACCGGCCTAAGCAGTATTCAATTTTCAAAACTAATGACATGAAAACTAAAGATCCCGAAGGACCAGAAAATATAAAAAACACTGAGAAAGTTCTTTTAATAAAAAGGTAGTAAATTAAAGCAGAAATAGACACACACAAAACGCACCCACCACCAAAACATCGATAGAAAGCAAGCAACTCACAAATACAACACACACACGCGCGAGCGTATGCACACACGAACAAAAGCACCCATTAGCACGCACATACTGAAATACATCCGCACGAGATGAAGATTGTAAACATGAATAAACGCATAAATATAAAGCATTAAAAAGGCAAGGGTGACAAAGAGAGTGCCGCCTTGGGACGCTCAACGGCAAAACCACCACTGAGGGTTTACACCTCTTCACGGACGTCATAAACTCAAACTTATCTCAAAGCTATCCTAGCTTAACAATGAAAAAGTTGTAAATTCAAACAGGAAAAGCCACACGCAAAAATCAACAATCACCAAAACATCGATAGAAAGCAATTGATACACACACGCGCGCGCATGCACGCATGGACGGACGCACGGATGCACGGAAATATTAAACACGAATAAACGCACAAGTACAAAGACACCAGACAAACACAAACGCAAGGGCGAACACACACAAACACGCACACGCACGAGACGAAAACCACAAACCCGAACAAACACATAAGTATAAACCGTGTAAATAAAGGTATCCCCACCAGACTTCCGCACAACATAGAAGACGGTAACACATAGGACAGTAAGTAATGTATAGCATGACGACAACTGCGAAAGATTGGTAAGCTCATTCATTTTATGGGTTTAAGAGTATACCATCATAGAGAACTACCCTCGGCCTTCAATCCTGCAGCGACCGACTATAAAGGGGTCTACAACCTTACATGCAGAGCGTTGCAATATAATGGGGTCATTACCTTTCTTCTTAAGGATTTTAATGCGTTTAATAAACAAATCATGAAATTGGATATGACTCGGACTTTCCTGAGTTCTAAACTAAGCTTCCGGTTTAGATGGGTTTTACTGTATATCAAACACTAGTGACACACTTTCCCGGTGTCTCATTTCAGTTCTAGCAGTTAAAGCTTAACCATAAAGCACGAATTAAAAATTAGAACCTTTTTTATGATAGAGTTATGTTGTTTAATAGGAAGTTATATATAAAAGCATATTGTTACGTATTACATACACATACAGTTAAACATTGATATCTAGAACTTCAAGGGACCATACGAATTAGTTCGAGATATCAGAAGTTCGAGTTTTAGTCCCCTGTCAGTTAACCCGGCATCTCATCAGGGTCCAAGTTGTTTGGTACTTGTCCAAAAGCATGAGCAGATCAAATTTTGGGCGTTATATTTGGTAGCGCAGTAAGGGTTAAAATATTTGTATAAGCGTGTCAATTCTCCTTGTTGGGTTCATTATGCGATTACGTATCTCTGTTTGCTAGTACAGTGAAATTATTCCAAACCAGAAGTCTAGTACAGAAGGTGAATGTTAAATGCAAGGTAAAAAATCATGCAGAAAACTCCTAGAATGTTTAGACTTTTTAAGAAAAGAATCAGGCCCAATAGAAAACAGAGAGAATCCTGATCATAAGTCTATTATAAACATCGTCCGACCCTTGTCTACCTTGCTAAAGAATGCGTTAAATTGCGCATCCATGAGATAAAGGGTTGATATATATGATATACATATTTGCATTTTATATATCAAAGAAATCATCAGATGTTCTTTGAGGCATTGAAAACATTTATAATAGTTAAGACAATTATAGTCGGTACCTGATTTCACTATATAGCCGTTAACGCACATCTGTATTTTTGGTATAACCAAAGCAACATATAAACGTGAGTATTCAATAATATATCCGTCTTTTCTCGCCAAACCGTATGCTTGACCGCTCTCTATAATCGTTTCGGAGAGAGCTTAGGGTTTGGTGGAGAACATAAAGACGTATTATTAAAAATGTCTTAATTTACGCGTCTTGCCAGGACCTATGGAACCGGTTTGACAAGTATTTTCTGTCTCACCTTTGTACCTGCACACCGCTCAAAAATTCAGAAACAACAACAAACTTATCAAAACCTTCATCCTTACAGATCAAATGTCGATATGGGAATGAAATTACTGAAGATAGTTATACTCATTATAAACAAGAGATACAAGAGCTAGTATTCCAATGCTCGTCTGAGATTAAAGGGACTATTGTTTATAGGAACATTGTCTTATTTAGAATTTCTGTCCTATACCGTCTGCATTATGTAATCTTAACAGTTCTGTGATATACGTTAATCATAAAACGTAGAAATGGATTCACCGGTGAGCAGGCAAGGACTAGTTCTGTAAAGGTTTTGTATATATGTATATGTGTACACGTACTCCAGTTGTGCTTCTATGGTTTCGTGAAACATTTCATTCCCTGTCTGAATTATGTTCTAGTTTTAATGTAAAAGTAGCAAAGTCAAGCAGGAAAAGCCACACACAAAACGCCACCATCAGCAAAACACCTACAGAAAGCATAGCAATTTATACTCATACACATACAGTAGAAAGTCACATACAAGTATTCTATGTACCCTTTGCTTGCTATTCACGTCAATATACCTAGCTGTAAATAGTCAAGTGGCTGTCTCACTTGGGTCTGCACTATTTAAAAGTTGGTTGTGCAACCTGTGCACTCCACAGCAGTGAATGCACAGCGAAATACTTATACACAATGAAGATATATGTAAGTATACAACAGGGCCTGGGTAAAGAAGGAGAAATGTATTTTAAAATTCAGCAAGAGAAGGGTTAATAAGTGCATGGTTACATTTTCAAACAAATTTGGTCCAGATGAAATACCGAATTACTCGGCATATAAGCAGGATCCTAACGATTTGACCTTTATATAATTGATAGGAAATGGAGAAAACATGACTGATGGTACTTATGCTAACTAATATGTATGGGGAAATTTGATTTTTTTCCTTTACCAACCATAGACGAGAACGACTAGTATATGATTACAATACCAGAACCAACCCAATTTCGGGTACACTTGAGGAATTTTTCCGCGAAATATCGAAAATGCAAACAGTTCAGAGGACTTTATTTATTTTTATCTGTCTTTTTATTTATAATTCATTACTTATATATTCATTGTGTCACGGTCTAGTCCCTATGTGCCGATCACTTATAACCTTAAAATTATTGGACACACCCATTTTCTTACTTTGTTCAGCAACTACATTAAACAATCCTTTAAACGGATATCCTATAATACTATAATATACTGCATGTCTGGTTGTCAACCCTTTTGCAGTTGGCAATCACGCTGAATTCTTTTCATGTACGCCGACAATAAAGGTTTAGTACTCTATGAACACGACCTCATAAATCCGGAAACGAGATATTTCCAACAGTGTTAAAATGTTTGGATCCCGATCAGACACCGATATATTCGACGTCTTATCTGAATTCAACCTGTTGTAAAGGAAACCTAGGTCGTGAATAGCGGGATAGGGGTTAGGGGTTATCGAATAGTAAACATTTCACTAGTAAGAGGTGGACGTGTTGCAATTTTATTTCTAATAGATCAACAATTAATCTTACAAATGGAAGAGTGTTTAATATCAAGATTAATTATGATATAGATTGAAACTCGTCAAATATTATATATGTTCTAACATAACATGAAATACGCAGCACTGTGTGTCAGACGGGTCGTTCTTAAAACACTATGTTCAATGAACACAACTATCACTGTCAGATCAAAAAAGTTCGCTTATTTCTTTATTATTACCAGCATTTTCGTCATACAGGGCGCTCTTTCAAATATGTTTCGTTTCAACCTGAAGGACAAATTCATTAGGGTTCTAATACTACCAGCAGTTTTAAATCTAAAGCTCCTTTTATCAAAGAGCTAGACTGGATAAAGAAATTACAAACACCTTTTCCTTTGGGCTTGAATGACACCATTTACCAAAATGGAAATTTATCTAAAGATCCTAGCATCGATTTTTTTTAAACATTTTCAATTAGAAACGTAAAAGTAGGACACATGGTAGACTTATAAGTAGTAGTATTAAACGGAAATTATGTTTTAAACAAACAGGTAAACATGCTTTACTTTCTTGGTTATCGTCTTTGGTATTGTCATGTATTAGATCAATAGACGAAGAAGTTGATAAAATTTATACGCGTACAAATCCGCTTATTGAAACTGCTTCACTTATACAAAGCTATACACAGCATGTTCTGTTTCCTCGTATTGATAAAGAATCTGAACATAAAAGGCATTTTCTGAAACATCAATTCATAAACAAATACATCGATTTTATTGATATTCAAAGAATATTTCGTTATAAAAATGTAATCGATACTATTCCCAATTGTGCCATACATTCTGAATCACCTATCGTCTATTATAAATATATAATATACCTACAAGGAACGTTATTTTTATTTTCAAATGCAATACAATTGTCTCAGACTTACATATTATGCCAATACCCCAACCAATTGAAATTGTAGCACTTTAAGATTTTACTATAAACCAGTTGGCAATGTCATAAATGGTAATTTTGATATCATAAAAGATAAACATCTCCGGACCCTCCTTCATAAAGGACCTAAATATAGAATACCTTCCCTTATTGATTTTGGCTCTTGTCTTACTCATATTGCGGAAGCTATTCAAAATTTCTGCATCAAATGATGTCGACGAGAACATGTTAGAAGAGCACGCTTTCGGATTAGAAGGAACGTATTTTTTACACTATTGATACATGTATTGCTTTTTACAAATCAAATTACCAGCTATTGCCACCTCGAACTAGGGTTACATTTCGATATTTGAAGAACAACATTTTGAATTTTCAAGTTATGTTCGTGTTCCTGTTGACAAGGCAATACAAATAATGTAATCATTATTTGAACAATGTATTATGCGGATGTTTTAAAGAAGGGGCTAACTGATTCACAAACATATATTACCGTTCCACTCCCGAAAAAGATATAGTCTCGGAACGTGTTAAGATGTGCAATACTCTTAAATCTGACCCCGAATTCCAACCGTGTACTGGATTCCGAAGCTGCATAAAAACCCTTATCACGCGCGTTTATTGCTAACTCTAGATGTTGTACTACTATCTAAACGTTTGACGTCATGTCTTACTACTATCAAAGATCATGCAAAACGTTACTCTGATAAAATATATGAAACTTCTCGAATAAATGTGTTTTGGTCAATAAAAAATTCTAATATTTTAAATAAACTTAACAATAAATAGTACAACATTTCTTCGATGAGCTAGTATGGTTTCTCTACACTCTATACTACTCTACCTCGACATCTCATAAAGGATAAACTAATTAAATTAATAGACAAAAACTTTTGCCAGAGAAAATAAAATGTTAATTGCTTATAATGTTTTACGTTCATTCTTTTCGGATTCAGAGGTTGAACATTACTTTACATGCTGTGCATCCTTCATTACACTGTCACCTGTCTTACATATCGACAACTAAACTAATTAGAAGGTCCAGTTTAGAGAGGGTGTACTATACTTTGTATGTCTGACCTTCATTTGCAGTATTGGCAGAAATGCTTGTCAGCAGCAACATCTGTAAAATAAAACAGTGGTTAATTTGGTTGATTGTATATTCAATTATACTTGTGGTTGTGTGTGTGTGTGTGTGTGTGTGTGTGTGTGTCATGCTGTCTATCGGTGTTTTGGTGGTGGTTGCGTCTTGCATGTGGCTTTGCCTCCTTGACTTTACTACTTTTCCATTAATAAACGTTTTTATCATATTTACAGTTATTCCAAACAGTTTAAAATATCTACCAGTTTGTTGTTCTTGCAACAGTAATAGGTTCTAGTTACAAAGTCAGAACTGCATTGAATCCAGTGTAGACGCAGACCAGCATCACTTCTTTTACGTGGTATTTAACCAAAAATTACATAGTATGGAAATATGTTTAACACATTACTACACAATAGAATAAGTAAAAATGTACACACTCTTACCAGATGTCATGTTACTATTACTACATAATAGAACAAGTAAACAGATACACTCAAAGATTACCAGATGCCACAGTAATGAGAGATGGTAAACATTGAGAGAATAATTAAACAGTTAATAATCTTACCAGAAGCCATGTCGAAGACACGACAGTCGGTCTGGTCTACACTGTTCGTAATGCATTAACACCCTTTATCCCGGAGAATTTGCTCATTCAAAATAAAAACAAGGAGTCTTACCAATAATATCAAGGCATTCATCCTTCAAGCCTGTTTTGAAGTCGTTTTGAAGCGATCACTTGTACAAATGAAGGAGTTCTGATACGATCACTGCTTTAAACCTTTACCTTGTAACTATTCAAGTACACAACAATAATAACGCCATGAATATTCATGCCAGACATAATGACACCATACAATGAATTATGTAGAGTCAATTTCAGAATAATTATCAGACAGAACATGTAGGAAATGCCAAAAACTATAAATATGTGATTCTATAAGCAAGCACGGTCTCGACCCTGATCAGACGTCTCATATAGAGACACTCTGACCATCTGAGTCTACTCTGTTTGTGAAGAACGCAAATACGCATATAGGGTATATCATGTAAATGCTTAAACGAATGACTAACAATGAAATAATTAATATTGCACATGTATACTGCGATGGAAATCAGCATCATTATATCTAATGAATCATATCTAATAACGAATCTGAAGACAATACACAGTGTTGACTCTATACCTGATGTAAACATGTATGCGCTTCAAGCATTAGCATACAGAGTAAGTAGACACATATTAGACATATCAAAGTCTACAGTATTTATTTGTTGGGTAATATAAATCTAAATCTACTTCCATTACAAATCAAAGCGCTGCAGGAGCTGTAGGCCTAGGCATAAGAAGGGTTGATCGTGTGTTCAATGAAGTTTTGGGATTTGGTTTTCCATGTAAACAATACAAAGTCCAATAACTCTGCAGAATATCATTTAACCGGAACAGGAATACTATATACACAACTAGGCATGGCGCTGATCAATCCTGTGAAGTTTCAGGAAAATCCCACCAAAGATTTTGGACAAACCGCAGGGACAAAATTCTCTATGTAAACAATTCAAAGTCCATAACTCTGCAGAAAATCATCGAACCGGGACAGGAAAAAGATATGCACAACTAGGCATGATGCTGATCAATATTTTGAACATTCATGTAAATATATTTACATTCGCCCTGCAACGTCCTTATTTAACCTTATTTTAAAAAGAAAGTTGCATTTTCCCATGAACGTTCATTTCAATACCTGTTTGAGTCGGTTCTCCTTTTTCCCCAGAATTCCGCTGTGTAAGCGCGGAGTAATACTGTACTGACCAGTTATGACCTATTTTAAGATTTATCAATGGGGAATCGATACGTTCATGGAGAACACGGCCCTGAAAATTTGAAATATGGCATCTTCTTACTGAGTATTATCGCTTGAATACATAATATTGCTAACTTTAACAGCCGTGGCGTATCAAAATATATTATCAAGTAATGAGTGAAGCATAAATAAGTCAATGTCCGTACCGTTCACAAAGAAAAATCCGAGAATATAATCCAACGTTGTGACCCGCTTTCGATCAAGCATGACGGGTGAGTTAATTGGCTTCGCACCGCGACCTACATTTAAGAAGATGCTTTAATACTAATATTTCGTAAATAAATATGATTTGAAATATCTCGATAATCTTTTCTTTAAACATAGCTGGACAATTTACTGATTAAAATCTTGTATTCATTCTATATTTATAATATGTGATTGGGACTATTTTTCATACCATATATAGAGATCCTACTACGTTAGAAACGAACCTGGCAACGACCTAGATAGCGGCTATTACGCGGCCGGTATATAATATTTAAACAAAAATCCGTTGAAATATAAGAAATACAATGGAATATAAATATAAGAAATAAATGGCGTGCCCCCGGTGTTCATGAGGTTATGCAACGCATAGCTTTACGAGCAAAGATTCACGTGAAGCCCTTCGGGCTTCACTAACTTTGCTCGTAAATCTATGCGTTGCATAACCTCATGAACACCGGAAGCACGTCATTCATTTCTTAAATGACCAACCGTTTTCAGGAAACAGCGCGGACAACATTGTTCATGTAAAAAATTCAAACTGGAGCAGGAATAAGATATGCACAACTAGGCATGGTGCTGATCAATCCTATAAAGTTTCGGTGAAAATCTGACCAAAGGTTTTGGAGAAACCGCGTGAAAAAAGTAAAATCAGACTTACGGGCGGACAGACGGACGTTCTTACACATGTAGGGCATTTCCTTAGTTTTGGTTAACTAATTCCTTCCTACTGACGCCTTTCTGAAGAATTCTAAAATTCTGCTTTTCTATAGTTACTGCTCCTTTTCGATAGTATTTAGATTGATTCTAAAATGTCAGGATGCTTGGTGATGCCCCAATTACAAGACCCAACTCCAGACCTCAAAATAACCAGCAGTGATCGTTGATGTTTGTTCCAGTCTAAGAATTTGTATACATTGTCCATTAATCTGAGTAAGTTCTTCGGAAATGTGTGTAGGGGTTGAAATTTTGGCATGACTACTATGGCCTTCGGCTAGGCAGGCCAACCAAGGCCAAAAACTGTATCGATTCAAATTAAGAGATAAACTATCTCAACCTATTACCTCATAGGCTATTTTTAGATACAACCTCTTTGAATAGATCTACCGAAAAGGAGCATTTACTAAAGAAAAGGAAAGTTTGAGAATTTTGTCCTATAGGAGCAAATGCTCTATTTATCACAATGGTTTCACGAAGTTGCTTTTAAAGAGTCGTCAAAAGTCGTAAATATGAGGAAATTGGTTAATTCATATCTGAATAGTTATTAGGTAAAGTGCTAAATTATATCGCTGAATCTAGCAACTTCGGATTCATTAAAAAGTGTTAGAAAGGACTGGTATGGACTAATCAGCTTAGATCCTGATGCGACATCGAGTAGGTAAATCAATGATCTAGATCAAGGCCGTTGACATATTGGGTCTCTCAATAAGTGCCTCGAAAACATATACAGTAAAACCCTCTAAACCGGGCGTTCAATTTAGTACATGTAGTAGCACCAGTCTAGGAAACAGGTGGCAGGGTAAATGTCATTCTGAAAGATCCTTTAAGAGCTTTCTAAATGACTGTTACCCTGCAATAAAAAAGCCGCCTGCCTAAAGTAGATAAATTATTTGACAGAATGCCTGCTTCTGATACCATTGGGCACTTATAGGGCGCCAAGGTAGACATAATAGCTATCGAAAAGTACCGCTTGGCATGTTTAGAGCACCATACTTCACACATAGTGTTAGAAAGTACGCTTGAAATGTATCAAAAATGTAAACATACAGTACCGTGGTACACATTTACTTTAACAGAAGGCCGACTTTTGATAACAATGGGCACTTATAGGGCGCCAAAGTACCCCTTGGCATGTTTAAGGTGCCATACTTCAAACATAGTGTTACAAAGTGTACTTGAAATAATAATGTTTCGTTAAAATCTTGGACGAGTTTGTGAGTGGGTTACGTGGGGTAAAAAAGACACTGTGTCATATCTTAAAACATGTTACACTCCAGCGGCCACATGTTTAGCCAATTCTTCCTCAACTTCTCTCAGAATGTTTGTCTCCGCGATATCAAGATAGAGTTTGATCATTGGTGGATGGGGTCAAAAAGTTGGTCACTAGGTCAAATCTTAGAAAAATCACTCTAGAGGTCACATTGTAGCCCAATCTTCATTGGTCAGAGTGATCGTCTTTATAAAATCAATATTCTAAATCTTTGAAAATCTTGTTCTCCAGAACCACTGCTCATGATCCACTGTAAACATTGTTCAAATATTTCCCATTAGGTCAATATTGGCCCCATCTTGGGGCAACCTAGCTATAATTTTAAATTTATGGTGATCAGGTGAGCGATGGCCCTTTTGTTCTTAACTCTTTCCTTCATATAATCTCATCTTCCTATATTTGCAAACATAGTATAACCAGATGAGACGGCTCCTATAGGAGCCATTTGATCAGGGTCTGCTCTGTTTGCTAATGGAATTAAATAGATATGTATCATTAGTTTCTACACCTTCCATACTTCATTATAACTATTGTAATAGGTATTGAAAATTAGACTAAATATAGTACAGGAAGAGGTTCAACATGTAGGGGTTATCTAATCATGATCTGCTCTGTTTGTTTATATTTTACAGATTCTCTTCTTCTTGCTTGACAATAAATTTCCTTATACCATTGCAAACAACCTTTAAGGGAATCACCCTGGTGGCCGTCCGTCTATTTGCATTTAAATCATGGGTATTTAGTGTCACGAATTTCTCCTTCAATTTGAAAGATATTGAATCTAATTGCCACACATAATAACCAAAAATGTTAGATGTGCCAGACATAATTATTGAGTGATTGGCTCCCGTTGAACATTGTATAATTTTTATGTTTTGTCATTTGGGCATTTAATATTGGTAGTTGTCCTGCTTGAATTTGAAAGTTATTGAATTTGTATTGATTTTATTTTTGGCCTGGATAAAAACCATGAATATTAGAATGCAAAACGCAGAGTGCATGTGCTTAGCACCAGGCATTGCAGATTTGGGGGTAGTTTTGTAACTTGTGCCTGTAATATGGGCAGCTGAAAGTTTCAGTTTGAAAGCTATTGAATTTATATTCGACTATAACCACAAATAGTAGATGTGTAGGATTTAGTTTCCATGCGTTTATTTCTAAGTCCTGAAAAATTATCTTCCCTCGATATTGAGGTTTATTTGTCACCTGTGCATGTAACATTGGTAGCTGGTGCCTCAAACTCCTCCTTCCTTTTGTCAGCAGATTTCATTGAAAGTTTATATACATGGCCTCAATGAATTGTATTTGTGCATTAAATATTTTTTCATGTCACCTGTCTCCAGGATGTATGGAGTTAGCTGCCCGTGAACTTAGATGTAATGGTTTACTGTTGTATCGGGGTAACTGTGAAGTTGTGATACAAACTTCTACCGCTTTCAACAGATAGCAATGGAAGTGTGTTCACGTGGCCACTTTGTAATGTAGATGTGCAACATAATTCTTTTTAGTTTCTAACAATTCATGCAGGTGTTATCTATCCTTGGACTTGAACCACATGTGCTGCTGGTCGATAAAGTTTTGGAAGTGAATTTCTACTGTTTGCAACATAATGAAAGTTTGATACATAGGATCTCTGTGAAGTGTATAATGAACTTCATAATTGTTCCTGTATCTAGCATATAGAAGTTATCAGTCATTGGATCTGGGATCAAGACTGCTCTTAATCTTGAGTGATAGTTCTAGTTGAAAGTTTGAAACTAGATGTTAGAAATCATAGGTTTACGTTATATGAATGTTTACGTGCATTGTGCAAATGGCCACCGATAACCAATGTTCTCAATAACAACCACTGTGATATCGACTGAGATCCAATGTGTCTGGTTCTTACAGTGATATATACATGTATGTATAATTATGACTATTAATACATTTGCAAACAGTTTATAATTACAAGTACGATAACCTCGAATCTGGGACAAAATATGGAAAACGTTTGAACCCAAATGGGACATCCATTAATTGGTACCTCATTAGTATAAAAGTGTTTGTCATTCTGATTTTAACCCTTCGCTTGCTAATCGCGTCAATATACCTACCTGTAAATAGTGAAGACCCAGATGAGACAGCTCCTGCAGGGTCTGAACTATTTACAAGTTGGTTATGCAACCAGCGCACTCCGCAGCAGTCATTGCGCAGCAAAATACGTGTACACAGTGAAGATATATGTAATTATACAACAGGGCATGGGTAAAGAAGGAGAAATGTATTTTAAAATTCAGCAAGCGAAGGGTTAATTTCAAACAGACATGAATGAAACATAACTTTGGGCATTATAGCAGATAACCTTTTCCTCCGTAAACACGCCTTTCTATGCCTCTGTAAAAATCACCTGTTGAAACCATTGTGATAAATAGAGCATTCGCTCCTATAGGTTTCAATCTACAAATTTCTAACATTTTCCTTTTCTCTAGTTAATGTTCCTTTTCGGTAGATTTATTCAAAACGGTTGGATCTAAAAATAGCCTATGACGTAATGGGTTAACACAACGTGTAAAGACTTAACCCTGTCCCTGTTTAATATTCATGAAATAAATAATATCACCATGGTCAAAATTTCCCGTGTTCATATACATGGACAATAATCTAATTAGTATTCATGATGCCATTATTTTTTACACGAATATTCATGAAGTAAAAGGTTAATGCATTTAAGAAGTGAATGTTTGCAAATATGACTAACTTCATATATAAACCACTTAACCAATTACACCACAGATACACATTTAAACGCATTTTTTTCAAACAGTGTAGATATAGATCAGCCAGCTCCTTTAGGAATTTTCGATCAGGGTCTGCACTTTGCACTCATGGCCTTTTAGGCATGACCTTATCTTGCATTTTATAGAACTAATTACCAATATACTTATGCTTACGAATATATATTGAGACTATGCAAGGAGGTGGAGCTTAAACAAGTTACAAACAGTTGCATGGAAAGTAAAAAGATATCACCATTGTTTATATAGCAAAAACTCAGTGTCGTGGATCATAATCAAGTTCGAAAGTATTTTTTTAATAATATTAGGTTAAAACTTGGACAAAATCCCACGTAAAGCATGTAAACAAGTGATCAAAGGATAATTATAGGCCTTTAGATCTGACATATTTTAGTGCCGCAAATTGGATTCAAATATCGTTCCAGTGCCGCGTCCGATTTAACATTTTTTTTGTATATCAATGCACCATAAGCGGATCCATGTGTCTAATCGCATAATTTCAATACAACACAATACCACTTAACTACTCTTTTAACCAGAGCTGCAGATCCGCCCCTGTCTTATGATTTGCCTGTGGTTCTATGCCATTGATGAAGAGTTAAGCGGTTACATAAATAGTTCCCCTTGGCGTCTCACTCATCATTATGAAACTGACCCTAACCATTCTTATATATTCTGAGCAGGAAAGGTAAACTAAAATATTTGAAAACCATTACCAAAACGGGAAGGGAAAATTAGCAAATTATAACATTGAATCAAAACGTTTTCAGAACGTTTCACGTACGCTTGAAGAGCTTTCATCTAAAACGATGTAAGTATTGTGTCATTTATGCAATTTTTAAGTCTTTAAGTGTCGTCTTTAAGTGTCGTCATATTATTTCTAGGTTCGCAACTACTGTCATCTGTAGAATTGTCACGCTTCTAGAGAGTGATTATTTACAATTGTAATTGTGAAATACGGCACAGGGCTGACCCAATTTTTAGTATTGTTCTGTTGCATTTACAGACACGTATTGTCTGTGTAACTCTGTAATCAGTTTTTTTGTAAAGCGATACTGTTTTTTAAATCTTTCTTCGGTTGCAGATATTTCAAGATAAATATAAGTACAGTAGAACCTGTAAGGGCCAGTAATTTTTTTTGTGCAATTTTATGGCAAATTGCGGCATGACATGCATTGCAGTTGCCAGTCCGCCCGTCCGTCTGTCCTTCCATCCGTCCGTCCCAAATTTCGTGTCACTTCTATAACTTTTTTTTTATCTGTGAATGGATTTCAAAATAACCTCGCACAAATGTTCACCACACAAAGACGATATGTCGCGTTCAACTCCCTGGTCCATAGGTCAAAGGTAAATGTCATCCTTCAGGGTCAAAGGTCGGGGACATAAGTGTTTCACAAACACACTCTTGTTAGTTTTTTAGTATCATCTCAATTATCGTCCTTGTTTCAAAGGGGGTCAGTTCGTCCATCCGTCTGTCTGTCCACCCGTACGTCGGCAATTTCTTTAAATGACAACTCCTCTCAAACTGCATGGTAGAGTGTAGCCAAACTTCAGATAAATCTATGATATTGGTATTAAGCTCAATCAGAATTGCTAAAAGAATCTGGATCCATGAAGAACTCCGGTTGCTTAAGCAACAAAAAGAAAAAAATCTTAAGAAATCTCCTCCAGACACAAGGGTCAGATTTGATTGATACTTAACATAAATAATCTAGTTTAAACATATTTTATTTCCATTATATACATACATTGGAAATGGGGTTGGGTCACAAGTTCTGACAACGTTAGTTTCGACCCTACCCATGATGGATAAAGAGGGGAAGAGGGGTTGGAAGAGACAGAAATTGCATGTGAGAGAGAAAGACAGAGAGTTAACAAACTGTCCCCGAATCAACCAAATGATCAGATGGCTAAGGCATTTGATGTTGAATAATACTACCAAAATTTCTAAAATGGTGTTGATATCCCTAAAAACATTATTACCATGGGCGGGGCTATTTTTCCGACAGTCATTCAACGATTTCAGCACTTTGGTCATTTATAGATGATCCGTAGAATGGGAATATATACCACTATTGTATTAGGTGAGATCAGGATTTTAACTATTTCAACAGATACTACTTAATTTAATCACTGTAGGCAATTAAAGTCACCTCGTGACGTAGCGTTTTAGCATCGGACTTCGAGTCTAACCAGCTGCACGAGCTTCACGAGAAATTCGCTGTGTTATTATTATTATTAAATAATCGTCAATTTCAGCAAAACCTTATTGTATAGAATGGAATAGTCTGAAAAATCCATAAATAACAAGATGTGTTTGTGAAACACTATGCCCCCTCGATATGATATTTGAACCTGAAGGATGACCATGACCTTGACATGTCATCCCCCAAACTGTGCAGCTTCATGAGATACACATGTATACCAAATGTCAAGTCTGTACCTCTACTGGTTCATAAGGTATGGCCAATGTTAAAGTCGGTGACCTTTGACCCTAAAAGATGACCTTTACCTTGACATGTTGCCCCTCAAAATGTGCAGTTTCATGAGATACACATGCATACAAAATATCACGGCTCTATCTCTATTGGTTCAAAAGTTATGGCCAATTTGAAGTTGGTGACCTTTCACCCTGAAGGATGACCTTTACATGTCACCCTCAAACTGTGCAGCTTCATGAGATACACAAGCATGCCAAATATCAAGTCTCTATCTATACTGGTCCAAAAGTTATGACCAATGTTAAAGTCAGTGATTTGACCCATACATTTGACCTCTGACCTTGAAGGATGACCTTGACCTTGACATGTCATCCCTCAAAATGTGCTGCTTTATGAGATACATATGCATGCCAAATATCAAGTCTCTATCTGTACTGGCTCAAAAGTTATGACCAATGTTAAAGTTACAGACAAAGAAACAGACAATTTGACCTTTGACACTGAAGAATGACGTTGACCTTGACATTTTACCCCTCAAAATGTGCGGCTATATGAGATACATATGCATGCCAAATATCAAGTCTCTACATGTACTTGCTCAAAAGTTATGACCAATGTTGCATTAAAGTTACAGCCAAAAAACAGACAATTTGACCTTTGACCCTGAAGGATGACCTTGACCTTGACATGTTACCCCTCAAAATGTGCAGCTTCATGAGATACACAAGCATGCCAAATATCAAGTCTCTATCCCTACTGGTCCAGAAGTTATGGCCAATGTTAAAGTCGGTGATTTTACCTATATATTTGACCTCTGACCTTGAAGGATGACCTTGACCTTGACATGTCACCCCCTCAAAAGGTGCGGCTTTACGAGATACATATGCATGCCAAATATCAAGTCTCTATCTTTACTGGCTCAAAAAGTATGACCAATGTTAAAGTTGCTGACAAACAAACAGACAAACAGACAGGGCAAAAACAATATACCCCCCAGATTTGATCTGGGAGGCATAAAAACAACAGGTTATTGCTATAACAGTAAAAACAAATTAGTTCGATTTCGAGCGCTGAGCCTACTATAGTTCAATTTTGAACCATGAACTGTGACC